>JASPKZ010004214.1:0-295000 GCA_030220185.1 Diploptera punctata | reverse complement strand
TAATGGTTTTAGTGCAATGTCATTTTAAATTGGTTCTGGAAATTGTTGTTCCAATATTCTTTTTCAACGTTTACATTCATATAGGATATTTTTATTTTGTTTATTTTAAAAAAATATTAAATAATCGATTTTAATTTGATACAGACAGTTAACGACAAAGAGGAAATTTTCGAAGAAGTGACTGAATTCAAATACCTAGGAACAATAATTGCCAACAGGAATGAGATGCACAAAAAATAAACATAGGTTTAATTATGGAACTACATGCCATTATACATTACGGCAGCTCTTGCCGGCAATATAATGCGATTTCTATATAATAGAGAATTATGTTAATAATAAAAATTATAAACTAATTTCGAAAGTTTCAATTTCAACCCCCATCAAATAGTTCAATGAATTATACCCTAACATTAAAGGAAAAAAAGAAATTCCAAATGTCCTAACTTCTCAAAAGAAAAAAAAAAAAAAAGAAAAACGTTAACTGAAAATATATAAAACTGTTATATTCTCATTTGTACTATATGGATGCGAAACATTGACGGACGAGAAAAGATTACAAGTAGGCCCAATTTGAGAATAAACATCTTAGGACAAGTTTTGGACCAAAGAGATATCAAAGGATAGGCGAATGGAGAAGACTACTTAACAGTGAGATATATTATCTTTAAGGGAAACTCAGATATAATAAGAGTAGTTAAGTCCTGTAGACTGCGATGGGCAGGATATGTGGTACGAAATTGGGAATGAAAGAGGGGCATTATAACTCCTTACAGGAAAACTAGACAGAAAGCTAGCAGCAGGAGGCCAAGAATGAGGTTGGGAAATGAAAGGAAAAGTTTTGGACCGAAGAGAGATCAAAAGACAGGCGAATGGAGAAGACTACTAACAGTGAGCTACATTATCTTTAAGAGAAACCCAGTTATAATACGAACAGTTAAGTCTCGTAGACTTCGTTGGGCAGGACATGTGACACGAATTGGGAATGAAAGAGGGGCATTAAAACTCCTTGCAGGAAAACTAGAAAGAAAGTTTCCAGTAGGTTTGCCAAGAATGAGGCTGGAGAATAATATTAGCGTAATTTGAGGGAAATAGATTATACAGTGGATGATAGGAAAATATTTGTTCTGGATAGGAATGTACAATTATATTCGAACAGCCATGAACCTACTTTTTTAAATACCATACAATTATTCTTCTTCCTTATTCTTCAATTGTAGGATTTTCATCCCAAATCACACCTCGGAGGAAGGCGTATTAGATATGCAGCCTCTGTCTATACATCTCTGCTTGTGTTCATATCGCTTTTCTCCCGTCCATTGGTCTATCTTCTCTACCCCTTTTTTGCAAGTCTGTTGTCTTCTATTCTTTCTATACGATCTTTCCTATATTTTCATGTCTTTAATAAATTTGGTTATGTCTTGAATTTGACATTTGTGTCTAATTTCTGTTTTGTGTATCCTATAAAATAATGTTTTCTCACTTCATGTTTCCTTAGACAATATAATATATAACCGTATTCCATGCATACTTTTATTATTCCTTTATATTTTAAACCTTATTTACCAAGCCATTTACTTAATCTAATTATAGGTTATTATTTTTGTTGATATTAATATTATTATTATTATTATTATTACTATTATTATTATTATTACTATTTTTCTTTCTTATCCTTATCAACTTTATATTGTTCAGTATATTATATCTATTATGTATCATTAATCATAATTCTTGGTGTATGCATCATTTAATCCAGGTGAAGTGGAAGAGAAGACTTTACGATCTTATCTCCTTCAGCTAAAATAAATAAATGTAATATATAAAAATCAGGGTTTGTTTGTTGGCTTGTTTGTTCGTATTCTATGCGCGGCCATACCGTTCATACGCTTTTGATAGGTTTTTTGCAAAATGTTGAGGAGATTCCGGGGGTGATCATAGGCTATAATAGAGTTGTGATATTTTACCCCTTTACCCCTAAAAATCACCCTTTGTAATGAAAAATGTGAAATAAAGTCCCTATTTTGACGCTAAATGGCTTACGCTGCCTAAGCCATACCAAATACACCACATTAATGTACATATAACTGAATATCTCACAAAACTCTACAAAAAAGTCCGCGAGAGCATATGTTTATCTTTTACGGATAACTCATAATAACCATTTTTGTCTTTCATTGATTCCAAGAAGATCGGGATAAATAGATTCCCCGGGCAAGCATGCTCTGCCACACCGTTCTTCCGATTGAGATGAGGCTTCATGAAAAATGAAAAATGTTCAGGAGATTCCGGGGATGAACATAGGCTATAAGAGAGTTGTAATAATCAACCCTTTCATCCCTAAAAATCACTCTTTGTAGTGAAAAACGTGAAATAAAAACCCTATTTTGACGCTTAAATGGCTTACGCTGCCTAAACCATAACAAATACACAAATTAATGTACACAGAATTGAACATCTCAAAAACTGTACAAAAACGTCCGCGACAGCATATGTCTATATTCTACAGATAACTCAGAATAACCATGTTTGACTTTCATTGATGACAAGAAGGTCGGGATAAGCAGATTCCCGGGCAAGTATAACAGCGCACGGCTGGTGGTAAAAACACATTAACATTTATTTAGGAGTAGCAGCGCACGCCGGGTGTTAGCTAGTAAACTATTAAAATAAATAGTTCTTAAGATCTTCATTTCACATATGCTTATTATTTGTTTAGTTTTACTACAACATTTAAAACTGAAAATATACAAATGCTATAAAATGCTGTGTATAGAAATCAAAATGCTAAATGTGTTATTCTAAAATATTAAAGGTCATCACATCTATGCATTATATGATTTTTCACTGCGGCCTTAAGGGCACCGAATGGTGAAAATTAAAAAAAAGGCACAAAAATGAATGTTTTGTTTATTTGCTTTTTAATATGATTCTTTAGGATCATTTTCATGTATTTTTTTTTATTCTAGGATAAAAAATATTGTGTCTGTGACGTAAGAGTTTAAATACCCACACCTAGTCTAGTACAAATAAAAAATAAATATATGAAATAAAACCCCCAACAGAAATTAATAAAGACCTCTTAAAAAGGAAACATTTTTCATAAACATAAACTAAAGATAGGGGTAAAATAATAGGAGATATTACACTGAGCAACAAAAAATAAACTTTTATTTGTCTCAGAAAGAAAAATATGTGATTCTGATAGTATTTTTTTCTCCTGAATTCAAATATGATATCGGGTTTTCTCCATCACGTAAGGTTTCCGAGAGACAGAAATTTATAATTTCAAACACTTTAATATTTTCTACATTCGTAACTACACACTATTCGAACATTCGGACTCACATAGAAAGTAAGAAATTACTATTTTCTTCTATATTTCGCCTGTTGAGCATTCCTCTTGATGGCCCAACAATAATCGGCCAGCATATTAGAATTCTATTTGCCTTGATATATCTTTTCCATAGCTGAAATCTATTTGAGTTAGCTCATTTGGGTTTATTTTACAATGGACAAATGGACGAAAAAACTTTTATTAAAAAATAATTATTTAAATCCATTAATTGAAATTGAAATAAAAAAAACTGTGGATGATGGAGAAATTCCGAATACATGTTTGAAAACACGATAAAAAAACTGCATTAAGTACTCATGAGACAAAAATCATGTTGATCAGTGTAATTAGAAGTTAATGGAAATGTTTGTTCCTTCCTAACAACTTAATGGCATATCTAAATGGCTGGAAAATACCTATAAATCCAACTTTATTAGGGCCCTTACTAATATGAACTTACTCCAACTTACACGTGTGGTCAGCATTAATACTTAAAGTTTAATATGTGTTTCCGTTTCTATTTTTTTTTTTTTACATTTTCCAAAACTTGAAATGCTCCTTACGATGCAATTTTTATGCTATAAAATTAAATTTTGTGGTTATACTCCCCTATATATGCTAATTGAAATTTGCTATGCAGTTACTAGTCTAAGATACATGCGTTCTTTTAAATTAAGATGGAAATGCATGAGAGTGGATTTTTTTTAATGAAAAGTAAAGATTATCTTGACTTTATGATTTTTTTCATAGCAAATGTGCTTACACCAGATGGGATCGGAAAAGGAACACCGATATCTTAAAAGAATTGAAGACTACGCCAATTTTGGAATATATTAAACAGTACCAACTAAATTGGAAACACCATCTTGAAAGAATGAGTTCAAATCGGATCCCCAAAGCTGTTTATAATTATATACCAAGAGGACGAAGATCACTGGGCCGTCCTATGAAACGCTGAAGGGAAAATTTTCTATAGGATCGTAACAAGCCTTGGCCTAATACTTGGAAGGAAGAAGAAGAAGAAGAAGAAGAAGAAGAAGAAGAAGAATGTGCTTACTGGAATCATAAAGACTCTGAATCTCAAATTTCATGAATGTTCACAAATTCACCGTAAGGAAAATTTTTTTAGAAAATATTTAAAATAGATATAACAAATCATAATTTTGAAACTATTCTACTTATAAACGCCAAACAACACAGAAACACTTCTATAAGCCATAGTGTATGTGATAAAAATTTCAAAACAATGAGATGAAAAAAAAATTGAAATTCACCAGTTGGTCCGCTTGATGGAAGGTGAGTAGGTGCATTATAGACACCCTGTAGTTGGGTCATGCAGACTTGCTAATGGCGATGAAACTTTGCCATTACTCTTGCGGCGTCACCTGTTTGAAGAAGCAAAACCATTAGTTTGGGTGGGTTGTGTGTATCGGAGTTAGTTGAAGTCTCTGCAGCCACTTTCTTCTGCTTCGCTTGGAAATTGACACTTTCCTATGCAAATTGATAGTTGAGGTTAGCAGCTCCTTTGTTCAAGGGCTAACCTTCAATACTCACTTTATAAAAATAACAAAAAGCAGTTCAACCAACCACATATGCCAATGTTTTATTTTCATCTAGCAATAATGTTTTATTTATTCTGGAAAAGAACTTTATACACCATAAATAGACCTCGTATATAAATAACAAAAGCAGTTCAACCAACCACATATGCCAATGTTTTATTTTCATCTAGCAATAATGTTTTATTTATTCTGGCAAGAACTTTATACACCATAAATTGACCTCGTATAGAAATAACAAAAGCAATTCAATCAACCACATATGCCAATGTTTTATTTTCATCTAGCAATAATGTTTTATTTATTCTGGCAAGAACTTTATACACCATGAATTGACCTCGTATAGAAATAACAAAAGCAATTCAATCAACCACATATGCCAATGTTTTATTTCATCTAGCAATAATGTTTTATTTATTCTGGCAAGAACTTTATACACCATGAATTGACCTCGTATAGAAATAACAAAAGCAATTCAATCAACCACATATGCCAATGTTTTATTTTCATCTAGCAATAATGTTTTATTTATTCTGGCAAGAACTTTATACACCATGAATTCACCTCGTATAGAAATAACAAAAGCAATTCAATCAACCACATATGCCAATGTTTTATTTTCATCTAGCAATAATGTTTTATTTATTCTGGCAAGAACTTTATACACCATGAATTGACCTCGTATAGAAATAACAAAAGCAATTCAATCAACCACATATGCCAATGTTTTATTTTCATCTAGCAATAATGTTTTATTTATTCTGGCAAGAACTTTATACACCATGAATTGACCTCGTATAGAAATAACAAAAGCAATTCAATCAACCACATATGCCAATGTTTTATTTTCATCTAGCAATAATGTTTTATTTATTCTGGCAAGAACTTTATACACCATGAATTGACCTCGTATAGAAATAACAAAAGCAATTCAATCAACCACATATGCCAATGTTTTATTTTCATCTAGCAACAATGTTTTATTAGAAATAACAAAAGCAATTCAATCAACCACATATGCCAATGTTTTATTTTCATCTAGCAATAATGTTTCATTTATTCTGGCAAGAACTTTATACACCATGAATTGACCTCGTATAGAAATAACAAAAGCAATTCAATCAACCACATATGCCAATGTTTTATTTTCATCTAGCAACAATGTTTTATTTATTCTGGCAAGAACTTTATACACCATGAATAGACCTCGTATAGAAATAACAAAATCAGTTCAATCAACCACATATGCCAATGTTTTATTTTCATCTAGCAATAATGTTTTATTTATTCTGGCAAGAACTTTGTACACCATGAAAAGACCTAGTATAGAAATAACAAAAGCAGTTCAACCAACGACATATGTCAATGTTTTATTTTCATCTAGCAATAATGTTTTATTATTCTGGCAAGAACTTTATACACCATCAATAGACCTCGTATAGAAATAACAAAAGCAGTTCAACCAACCACATATGTCAATGTTTTATTTTCATCTAGCAATAATGTTTTATTTATTCTAGCAAGAACTTTATACACCATGAATAGACCTCGTATAGAAATAACAAAAGCAGTTCAACCAACCACATATGTCAATGTTTTATTTTCATCTAGCAATAATGTTTTATTTATTCTGGCAAGAACTTTATACACCATGAATAGACCTCGTATAGAAATAACAAAAGCAGTTCAACCAACCACATATGCCAATGTTTTATTTTCATCTAGCAATAATGTTTTATTTATTCTGGCAAGAACTTTGTACACCATGAAAAGACCTAGTATAGAAATAACAAAAGCAGTTCAACCAACGACATATGTCAATGTTTTATTTTCATCTAGCAATAATGTTTTATTATTCTGGCAAGAACTTTATACACCATCAATAGACCTCGTATAGAAATAACAAAAGCAGTTCAACCAACCACATATGCCAATGTTTTATTTTCATCTAGCAATAATGTTTTATTATTCTGGCAAGAACTTTATACACCATGAATAGACCTCGTATAGAAATAACAAAAGCAGTTCAACCAACCACATATGTCAATGTTTTATTTTCATCTAGCAATAATGTTTTATTTATTCTAGCAAGAACTTTATACACCATGAATAGACCTCGTATAGAAATAACAAAAGCAGTTCAACCAACCACATATGCCAATGTTTTATTTTCATCTAGCAATAATGTTTTATTTATTCTGGCAAGAACTTTATGCATCATGAATAGACCTCGGATTTTTAGGTTCTAAAAATCTTATTTTAGGTGCCTAAAATAAGTTCTGATCACATGTAAAATAGGTTCTAAAATATATTTCAGGTGGATTCAGGTTTACTAATTTAGTACATATTTATCAATTAAAATATATTATTAATTATTAATATTTTGATTAACTGATAAAAGTTTTAAAATTTCTGAAATTGTATTATGTTAGATATAGTACATTATAAAATCTAACATATAAAAATGAATGTTTGTTTGTTTGTTCGTACTTTATGCGCGGCCATACCGTTGATCCAATTGTGATAGGGCTTTTTGCAAAATGTTCAGGAGATTCCCGGGATAAACATAGGCTATAAGACAGTTGGGATACTCAACTCCTACACCCTTAAAAATCGCCATTTGTAGTGGAAAACGTGAAAGAAGTAGTTCTTTGGACGCTTAAAAGGTTTACGCTGCCTAAACCGTAACAAACACACAAAATTAATGTACACAGAATTGAATATCTCAAAAATCTTTACAAAACTTCCGCGACAGCATATGTTTATCTCTTACGGCTAACTCACAATAACCATTTTTGTCATTCATTGATGCCAAGAAGATGTAGACAAATATGTAGATTCCTGTGCAAGCAAAGCAGCACATCGCGGGTATTCTTTTGCGTATAACATACAAATACGAATTCTATCTTTTTAGCTCATTTATGCCATGAAGATCGAGATAAGTAGATTCCCGGGCAACATCGGGTAATCAGCACGAGGAATCTTAAAATAATTATGATATACATTTATAATTATTTTTCATATTACGTATTCGACTATTCATAAAAAATACATTAATTTTTGTCTTTCAGCTCATTTATGCCAAGAAGATCGGGATAAGTAGATTCCCGGACAACGCCGGGTAAACAGCACGGGGTATCTAAAAATAATTACGATATAAATGTTACCTTTTAGTTATTTAACTAAACATAAAACACATTAATTTTCGTATTTCAGCTAATTTATATCAAGATGATCGGGATAAGTAGATTCCCGGGCAACTCCGGGTAATCAACAAGGGGTATCTAAAAAATAAAAATGTATAATTATTTTTCCATTTACTTATTCAACTAAATATAAAATCACATTAATTTTTATTTATTTAGGCGTAGCAGCACACGCCGGGTGTTAGCTGGTAATTATTAAATATTGACTTGTATTCTTAATAGTAATAGCTTTATTTTACATGGCAAAGTTAAAGCTTTAATGCCTTGTCTACCACTCAACCAGGTTAAAATAAATACAAAAAGTATTATTCTTACATCTAATAACAATAAAAATAAATAATACATGGCATGTCCAAAATATAATTATTATTTACAGAATATTTTGATTTAATCTAGATTTAACGAATTAAATATACAAGATATAAAATGAGAAAATAAACTATTAATGACATAGAATACATTTAATTATTGAGCAAATTTAATTATTTAACCCATTGGTTTCAAGTTTAAATGCTCAATGCATTACTCCAGAAACATAATTTAAATCACTGTAAATTATATTGTCTGTATTCAGACATTCAAAACAAACAAAAGATAACGGTACTTGAGATCCACATTCCTCTACTATTCATAAATATTAACAAAAGATTACCCTGCCAAGGGATGTACAAAATATTGCGAAATATTTAATATTCAGAGTTAAGCGAGTGTAACTCGTCCTCTGAGTTAAAGTTAATTTAACAGCAGGCGAGTGTACCTCGTCTTCTGAAGGGAATGGGTTAATAACAGATAACTTTATAAGCGTGACTTGAAAGTACCAAGTTTGCGGCAACCCCTGATGTCTCGAGGAAGGAAATTTCAGGAGCAGGCAGAGGCTACTGTGAAAGAAGTGATTTAGTATATTCAAAATTGTAAACACACAAAAATAGTAGGCCTAACATTAAATCCGCAGAGTTAAGTACGTAATTTAGAAACAAAATTAATTAACCTGTCAATTGCAAATGTCACAGAATTTATTTTTTCCATGTGATGTGAAATGAGGGAAACTCGAGTATCCACTATTTAATTAAAGAGATCTTTGAAGCTGGAACTTGTGGCATGATGCGCGCGCGCACGCACACACACACACACACACATTAAAGTTGTTTCCAGCCGGTCAATGGACAGCATCCCGCCAAGTGACACACAGATATGGGGTTGTTCTCAGAGAATTCGGGAGTGATCCATGTCTCTGGTTTTCTGAAAGGACTTCCGAGGTGTGTTAATTGTTTTACAGCTTCTCGCTTATAAAAGTCAGATTTTGTTTAAGAAATAATTCAAGAATATGCTCCTCAATGTATTGTAATCGAAAATGTAAATATTATAGTTTTTCGGTATAAAATTATTTTTTATTCGATTTAGTGATAGAATATAGAAATTTTAGGAATACAGGAAAAATAGGTTCTAACGTCTATTTAGGCACTTTTAGGCACTATAGGATGACCATTTTTAATCATACAGATATAAGGAATGTGTAAATACAACTTCAATTTAAGTTATCTGTTCAGGAACAAAATAGGGTTTTCCCTAAAATACAAGATCTAATCATAACAGAACAGATGCTTCCATCGCCTTGAATCTTACGCAAAAAAGATGCATGTGGAAATTAATGAAAAAAAAAAGACGAAGTATATGACGTCAGATAGAAACTATGCTACAAAAAAAAAGTTCAGATAGGAAGATACACATTTGAAACAGTAGATCAATTCAAATATTTAGGGGTAACAGTCAAAATGGATAATCATACAACACAATAAATAAAGGATCGAATAAATATAGCCAACAAATGTTATTATGGGCTTTTAAAAAACATGAAAAGCCACGTCTTGTGTAATATCTGTCTAAATATTACTATACAAGACTACAATAAGACCCGTTTTGACATATGGATGCGAAACATGGATAATGGGGAAAAACAATGAATGCGCTCAGCAATGTTTGGAAAGAAAAATATTAAGGAGGGTGTATGGCACTATATGTGAGAATGGTGTCTGGCGAAAACGCTATAATCAGGAGTTGTATGCATTATTCAAAGGTGTAGAAATTAGTAAATTCATTAGCCAGACTACGATGGGCAGGGCATGTAAGAAGAAAGGAAGAGTCAGAAATATGTAAAAGGATATGGTCCACTTAATCATGTGCCGGTTCGCTCAGGGTAGAATATGATAACTCAGGGATGTTTATATTATTTATGTAATTATAAATAACTTTAAACGTATTACTCCAGTTTATTGAATAATTTTGCACTAACAATGTATAGAGAATTACAATCGTTTTATATCTCACTAATATTCGGAGTGGAGTTGATGAGTTTATTTAAGTCCACGTGTATTTAATATCACTTAAAATTCTGAGTTACTAATTGTCTTGGATTTTAAAATACTTAAGATTTTAAAATTTACTGAAGGTCGCGGACGGTTGCTGTAGGACTTATTTGTTGTAGAACGTATGAGTGTGAGAGAGTTTTCACATGTGTCCACGCCTTATAAAGGTAATGACTCCTCCCATAAAGTCACCATCCCCACTCCAAATGCACATGTTATTCATTACACCTTCGTTTGGGGTTCCTATGTTGGTAATATACTCATGTGGACGTTTGTGCGCCTTACATTTATTACTATTAATTGCATTAATTGTATTTTAGTATGTAGAGTCTATTAATTCGTGCTACAATCAGAGGGTAGAAGAACAAGAGGAAGACCGAAATTACGATGGAAGGATGAGGTGGATGGAGATGCTAGGGAGTTGGGATTGAGAAATTGGTGGAGAGAAGCAGAGGACCGAGCTAATTTGAGGAGGCTCCTTGAGGAGGCCAGAACTCAGGAATGAGTTGTTGCACCAGTTATGATAATCATGACTTTGGTGTTTCTAGATAATTAACTGAGATCTAAAAAATTTTTCTTTAGACCAACAAAACATTTATTTCCAGTCATAATTGTCTTCTGAACCTTAGTATGATTATTTCTCTCCGTCCCTCTCTTTCTCTCTCTCTCTTTGTTTCTCCCTCTCTCTCTCTGTCTGTCTGTCTGTCTGTCTGTCTGTCTGTCTGTCTGTCTGTCTGTCTCTCTCTCTCTCTCTCTCTCTCTCTCTCTCTCTCTCTCTCTCTCTCTCTGTGCGTTTATCTGTGTCTGTGTATACATGTGTTTTACTGTGTTTGTGCATGCATGAGTTCGAATGTGTGTCTTCTTGCTGGACAAATCTTTTGTTTTTATTCCTTTTTTAAAAATTGTAAATAACTTATTGAATATGCTTGTAACTTAGTAATGAGATATCCCCGACGTTCACAAAACTGTGTTGTAAATACCAATAGCTATAAAAAAAAAGAATTTTTCACTGCAATTCCAGGTTACTTTCATAAATAAATAATTAGCTTTCTCGTGATCATATTCCTGTTAAAATATTTATGAACGTAAATATTTTATGATTTAATTTAATTATAAAACCATCTGCGTTCTTGTAAAAGCTTGGAATTAAATTAAAAAGTAAATGAATTCGTGAGGTTTTTGAAATCCGTGCATTTTATTGGACACAAACACAAGTTTTATGAATATTTTCACTGAAGTATTCAAACATTAATAACTGAAATCAGTTTAATTATTTATCATGCCTTATGTAGTTGTAGAAAATGTTTGCAACTTTTAAAAATTGAATTGCAAAATATTTTAAGCTCTCAACAATGTACACCGATATACTACTACTACTGCTGCTGCTGCTGCTGCTGCTACTACTACTACTACTATTACTACTACTACTACTACTACTATTACTACTACTACTATTACTACTACTACTATTACTACTACTACTACTACTACTACTACTGCTATTACTACTACTAATACGAATTGCCGTCTTGGTGGATGCGTTGCTAGCGCGCGAAGCTGTCCAGGTTCGAATTTTGGCGTTTTCGGAGGGGTGGTAGTGATGAGCCACATCTGAAACATTCGAGTATTTTTCAGGGTTCTACCATTTACAGAATTTCAAAACGAATAAACTCGACATTAATGTTTTTATTGATTGCTATATGCCTAGTTTAGTTCCTGGGAGAATAATCGTTTTATATATTTTCAGTTTAACGTTTTTTTGAAAGGAGTTGAGAAGACAAGAGTCTCTGTAATGCATAATAGCATGCATTTCCAGAATTGAGCCTATGTTTAATTTCTTTGTGCATCTCATTCCTATTTGTAATTTGTGTTCCTATATACATAAAGTCAGCCATTTCTTCAATTTTTTCTTCATTTGTCATTAGTTGTTCTTTTCCATTATATAATGGATTTATATGTTTGTACATATATTTAGTTTTATTGATGTTTGCTTGCAGTCCCAATTTCTTAGTGTACTCAATAGAGTGTGTGTCTTGGCCCTTAGTATCTCCTCGCTATCGCCTAATAATAAAACATCGTAAGCTAAAATAACAGCTTATTAATACCATTGAGTTGTAGACCTTCTTCATCCTCTAGAGATTTGATGGCATGCTCTAGTACAAAAGAATGTAGTGCATCTCCTTGCTTTAACCCATTGTGAATTTCAAAAGTATCCGAAAACTGTTTATCTACACGTACCCTACTCTTTGTGCTACTTAATCCATATAATAATATCATAATAACTGTAATAATTAAAAAAAAAAGTCTCTAAGCAAAATTACCGAATTTTCCTGTCCTGTTCCCCTTGGTTTCCCAGATGTCATTAATAGGCGGAACGCTGACCACGGGCCACTTCAATGACACCTATACGAAAACAAGTGTAACTAAATTAGTATGGTTCTTATTTGAAGAGAAAAATTATACGCTCAGACCGGGACTTGAACCCGGGACCTTGGTTCTCTAGACCAAGTGCTCTACCAACTGAGCTACCTGAGCAAGTACCGATCTAAACGCAAATCCTTCTCTATAACTTATACATTGTAATTCCCGTCCACGAAATGCTATGAAGCCATGCTTCTATCTTGCAAATGGCGGCTTCTTTATTAAGAAGACATATTTGGGAATTATACATTACAGCCAGTACGGCTTTTTCCATGTTAATTCCCAAATATGTCTTCTTAATAAAGAAGCCGCCATTTGCAAGATAGAAGCATGGCTTCATAGTATTTGGTGGACGGGAATTACAATGTATATAGAGAAGGATTTGCGTTTAGATCGGTACTTGCTCAGGTAGCTCAGTTGGTAGAGCACTTGGTCTAGAGAACCAAGGGTCCCGGGTTCAAGTCCCGGTCTGAGCGTATAATTTTTCTCTTCAAATATGATTTATCCATCATTGAGATGTACGAAATCAATAATAAAAAATAGTATGGTTCTATTTCTTCTCTGTAGGGAGAGAGCGCCTAAATCTCGTTGAGGGAAACAAGGGCTTACAAGATACAAAGTAATTAAAAATATTTTGTTTTCGAGAGAACAACCACAATAGCTTCATTCCTTCAGAATTCGTTAAAAGTACTACTTTTATGAAACCGAATCCAGAGGCGAGCGTGAAAATCTGTATTATCGATGAAAGAAAGAGTGTACAATGGTAAAGAGAAGTTATCTCCCATAGGTTTTGGTGTCTGTTGATGTGACACGAGGTTGTAATAATGGATTGCAATTAGAGGAGGCCATGAATCTGCAAGAAGATAGGGCAGTACACTAATTAGGAGCACATAACGTGTAAATCACAGGTGTGTTGGTGGTTGACCACACACAGGGACATCACAAGAGTATATCGTGACTGACGTAGCACATACATGACTTCATCAAGCCTGTCACATTCATCTATCAACTGTTTTGACGTGCCTGGCCTCCAACTCGCCATGTTTGCTATCTGACACTTTTTTTTTTGTTTCCCGTACACTTTATTCAATTAGACAGATACAAAAACTGCTTTGCATATTTCATTCTACGACGTACATTTTAAAATATCTGTCATTTTTATATCACAAAAGCCTTTGTACAGACTCTGAAACATAATATGAATCGAATCTTTACAATTTTACTGAGCTCCACTCTCACCATAACATTACTATTCAGTATATAGGGTGATTCTGTAAGAGTGTGCAGAAATTAAACAGTTCATGAGGGATGATCTACTGAACAATTTCAGATAGGGAACCTAGGATACTAGAAGCCAGCTTAAGGAGATTTATCTTTCTCATAATTGTCCACTCTTTTTTATTTACATTCTTCTTCTTCTTCTTCTTCACTTCACGGGCTAGGTAAACGGCCTTTTTCCCCTCACAGTTGATCTATCCATCTTTTCACTGTCCTTCCTACATTCCTCGATGTCCTTGGCTTTAGTTAAATACTGCTTTTGGTAATCTTGTTACATTCATTCTTTCCACATATCTAAACCATTTATTTTTGTATTCTTTGATTTTTTATTCAGTGGATATATATTCAACTCTGTTCGTATACCTTTATTCATTGTCCGAACCAATCTTGTGCAGACTTTTGTTCTTCTTAGGAAGTTAACTTCTACGCTTTGTATTCTACTTTGTAATTTGTTGTTCATTACTCAAGTTTCGCTCCCATAAAGTAATGCCCCAGTCGACTAGATAAAGAAGTCTGGCTTTTAGTTAACTTCCTATATATTTAGAGGGGAAGGGAAGCGAACTAGCTCCAACGTGGAATCCCCGCAACGGCTTCAGAAGCGGAAGAAGAAAATTGTTCTCAACGATAAAGAAGGCGGAAGAGGAAATCTGCAAGAACAAGAGGTATATGGGACTTCAAAGCTTTGATATGCAACCCGTCTAGGAGAAGGAAACTCCGAAATAAATGCCTGATCCACTAGGGAATGTGGTTGTGCGTATGGGCTGGTAACCCGACTCATCTCTCTCACAGTCTTCAGCCGGACGGATCTTTATTTACATAATTTATCAGTTAATGCAAGTACCGTCATTGACACAGTTAACGTACCATTTTGTATCTTACAACAATTACTCAAAATGACAGCCACCAAACCCAGTACAAGCATGACATCAGTTACAAGATTCTGCCGCACCTAGCAAATATTCCTAGTGTGTTTTGAATCACATCACAGGCAGCTACAATCTTGGCTACTAATTCCATGTCAGTTTCCATTGGAGTCTCAAACACAAGTGACTTTAGATATCCTCTTATGAAATAATCGAGGGGAGTCAGGTCATATCCTGCATCATGACTTCCTAGTCAACAGACTCTTCTTAGCAGAAAATAAAGAATGTAGTACTTGTTAACTTGTACACCCTTAGACAAAAAAAAAGAGTCATCTCTTGAACGCACATTTCTTCTAAGTCATACTTGGCACAGCGCTTGGTTCAAACTAGGAAACTAGTCATAATTGTGCAGTCTCTGAGCTACTGTGTTATGTGGCATGAACTGAAGACTCTCCTACCTGTCCTGATAGGTCAGCGTTAAAGTATGCGGTCACTTTCTCTTGTAATGAAGGTCGAAGGTTCGTGTCTTCAATTACGCAGTTTTTTTTCGTGAAATTTGTATTAAAATGTGTCATGAATTAAATACAACATTTTATTTTGACATTTGAATTAATCTATACATTTTAAGTTCATAATTGTTTTTTTATACCGTTGAGGTAATAAAAATGTTAAATTATATATTTTTTTACCTTGTATACTACCATCTTACTCAACTATTTAAAATTTTCCTTGATTTCACTGTAGGTCTTTCGAAGCCTGCTTCATCTTCTGGAGTTGTAGTAGAATTGAATTATCTGTATGTCTTTAGAGGGTTTTGCTCATTAGGCATGTTTTCGTCAAGAATGTTTGTATTCTTAACGTCCTTGACAATTTCGATTTCTTCTAAAATGTTAATTTTGTGTCTGTTGTTTTCTCTGTGTATAATTGACATTGTATTATCGATATTGTTGAAACTGTGCCGGTTTCTGAAATGTGTTTAGAAAAATTTGATTTGATTGTAAAAGGAGAAGGCAAATCAAATTTCGCTGTTCACCAGATTTGAATCCAATCAAAAATGTGTGGGCTAAGATGAAAATAGAGATGAACTCTAATTGGCCTGCAGTTGCACGAAAGACGAAATATGGCTTATGGGCACGAATTCAAGAAGTCTGGGACGCTCTAGCCGATCGTCCACGTGCCTGTAGAAATTTGATTGCATCAATGCCCCGCAGATTGAAGCCGGTAGTAGATGATGAGGGTTCATACACCCGATATTGATTTTTTTTGTTGAAGTTTTAATTTTAGAATATATTATTTTCTTTCCGCATTTACTTATTAGAAGAAGGTTTTAATTTATATTTTTGTGTGTGCATTAAAGCCATCAAACTCAAATATAAAATTAAATATGAAACTATATTACAGGCTAAATGCTGTTCTAACGTTCAGTTTTAAAAAAAAAGTAGACTGGGAATCCAACCCGTGAGGTTACGAACGCAGATGACGTGTATTAAACCTCTCGACCACGTAAACACACTAAGCCAAGCTCTCTCTTTCATGTTACTTGAGTGTGCACTGCGTTAACTAGCAAACAACCCGGTATAATTACTGAAAACGGGTTGATTTGAATAAGGCTTCTGCGAGCGCTCACGAAGTTCCCCGATCGGTTGATAGAAACTGCGGATGACTTTTTTTTTGTCTAAGGGATACACACGTTAGTTGTAAATCAGCTAGAAAACAAAATGCTAGTCTTTGTGATAGACAAGTTTACTTACATATCTCAATAGGCAGCTTTTCGGACCCTAGGTTCCCTACCTGAAATTGTTGAGTGGAGCATCCCCTATGTCCTATTTAATTTTTGCTCATTCTTACAGAATAACCCTATATAGTTTTCGCCAAAACTTAAGATCCTCGCCTCAGACATTTCTTCAGCTATTAGTAACACTTTCAAACCCCCTACTATGCTGTGAGCATTTCGGCATCCTATTTCAGGACAAGGTGTCGCCTTTTCTTCACTGGTCTTTAAAAACAGATTAAGAAGTTCGCATTTTGTTCGCTGGAATTTACTTGTAGAAAAGAGAGATGGCGAGTCCAAGCTATTTCCTGGAACTGAGGTTCTTAAGTTTTGGGGAAAACTATAATTAACTCAGGAGTTCTCAACCGTTTTAAGTTCGCGGACCCACCTTGAAGGATAAAAAAATCCCACGATACATATTTAGAATTAGTATACTCTAATCACGTCCACCGCTGTGGTGTCGGGGTAGCTACACTGTCTCCGACGCAGTGTGATTTTTTCCGGTTTTTCTCTCGCCTTTAAGAAAAATATCTTCTTCTTCTTCTTCTTCGGCTTTCCCCCACTTATAGGTTTGTCGTCTTCATTTTCCATTTATTTCTATCATTCCAATCTCCTTCCTCCAAATTCCTATCATCCATTATAGTTCTGACATAAATTTTCCATTTCCATCTTGGTCTGCCACGTTTATTTCTTCCTGGGGGTGACCATTGGTATATATTTCTTGGCCATCTTTTATCTTGCATTCTCTGTACATGGCCATACCATTTAAGAATTTGATTTTCAATCCTCTTAACAATGTAATATGTCGTGACATTCATTTCTCTCCAAAGGAATTCATTTCTTATTTTATCCTGTCCTGTTTTTTTAAGGCATCTTCTAAGATAATCAAATTCGACTGTTCTAATTTTATTCATTTTTAATTCCGTCAGATACAGTTTCACTTCCATATGACAAAATATTATGCTCTTATAAACTCTCATTTTAGCTTCTATGTAATATTTTTATTCCAAATTATTCCATGTAATGTCTTAGTTACATTTTTTCCCCATGCAATTTTAGTCTGAACACCTCTTTGACATGTACCTAAACATGTAATTATTGACCCAAGATATTTAAAAATTTCACAAAATGTCAAATATTTAAAAATTCACAAAAAATGTAATTTTATTCATCACCATATTCAACATGTTTATGAATCGTCATTAAACATCAAGAATTGGACCGTATGGTCTGTTCCGATCTCATGTTAGAATTGGTTCATGTTTTAGTTGGTCTTCCTACATTACTTCGTCCTAGTGGTCTGTAGTAAAAAATCTGTTTCGGGAATCTATTGTTATCCATTCTATTGATGTGCCCATCGAATCATCTCTATATTGTGCAACCCTATTTAATAGCTTGAATATGTTTAGTTATGTTTGTACATCTGGATGTCGACCTACAACTTGCATAACATAGTAGAGTAGACTTTTATTTCACTCACCTCTATAATACGGGGATAGGGCAATAGATATTTGAGGTCGCGATACTCGGGGCGGTCTGCTCTCCCAGCCTGAATAAAGAACTACACAACTATACATTGGGACAAATGTTAAGATATTTTCTTCCAAGATGTCATAAATCTATTTTCCTAATCCGCCCCTAACGGATAGATCATTGAACGAAGTAGACATGCCGGCAAATCCTCGTTAGTGCCAGGCTTTAAAATTTTGCGAGATTGTCAGCGTTTCTCTCTTAAGTATATTTCCTCAGTTTCTGTCACTATTTGGTTGTACTCTAGGAAAGACGGTTAGTCAGTCAACAATGTTTTCACCACGTGCTAAAGGGGGTGTGAGTTGGGTTTAGCTAGAGTTGGGCTGTTAATTAGTGCTCACTAGGTGTGAAAGCCGCCTCGCTCCTCCTATTTATGCCAGCCCCTCTTTTATTCAACCCTAAGTCGGATAGGCTGACGATGTAAGGCAATGCTACTCACTTGTCAGTTGTGTTGTTTCATTGGGAGTGCACCTGGTGCGAGTAGGAGCGGGGTGTATTTTCACACCTGGTTAGCAAGTTTTAATAGCCGTGAGATGAAGGTGAATCTGACCTTGTCACTTTTATTAAACTAAAGAAATTGGAATGTGCTGGTCATGTACAAAGACTCTCAACAGACCGAGCACCAAAAAAATGTGCTTACAGGAAGTTTTATGGGGAATAGGCGAGTTGAAATACCGAAGAAACGATGGGAGGATGGTATTATGGAAGATGCTGCAAACCTACTTAAGTGTCGCAACTGGAGGCTTGCTGCGCAAAATAGAAATGATTAGAGGTAGAAGTTATGGGAGGCCAAAACTCGAATTTGAGCCAATCAGCCATTGGGTGGAGTTTAAGGAAAGGGAGCTCTTGGAAGAGTTTTTTTAATACTTGTCTTTCAGTACACCGCTTGAACTACAATAATAATAATAATAATAATAATAATAATAATAATAATAATAATAATAATAATAATAATAATAATAATAATGCTTTATTTTAGCTGGCAGAGTTAAGGCCATAAGGCCTTCTCTTCCACTCAACCAGCGAATAGTAAAATTTTACAAAAAATTACATACATATTACAATTTTAAGATATTAAAATACAGACTAAACAAAATACAAAGATGATGTGATCTAATACTAGCTAATAGGCCTACTAACAAAAACATAGAATATAATAACATTTAAATTATGTAAAATAAAGTAAGTAGCTTCCTAGATGACTATTAATGGAATGCTCTATATAGTTGTTATGCAGTTAATGTTTTCATTGTGTCGAACTTAAGATATCAGTTAATTTGGATTTGAATAATGATAGCGATTGACAGTCCCTGACATGACTGGGAAGTGAGTTCCAGGCTCTAGTCATAGATATTATGTAAGATTCAGAGTACAGACAGGTCCTGTGTTGTGGTATCAAAAGTAAAGAAGAGTCTTGTGATCTTGTTCCTAAATTGTGATGAGCCGATAAATGTTGAAAACGTGTTGTTAAATAAGTTGGTAAATATGTGTGCAGAATTTGGAATAGTAAGGTATGTGAATGTAAAGTTCTTCTGTCATTTACGCGTAGCCATGATAAGGCCTGAAATGAAGGAGACACGTGGTCATAACGACGGAGATTGAAGATAAATCGAATGCACGCATTATGAACACGCTGTAGTCTGTCAGATAGATCAGTTGTCAGATTAGTTAGTAATATGTCGCAGTAGTCGAAGTGTGGCATTATAAGAGTCTGTACAAGTATTTGTTTTAATTTTGTAGGAAGGAAGTTTTTAAAACTATTTAGGGAGTAAAGAATTGAGAACACTTTCTTGCAGGTATTATTCACCTGGATTTTCCAGTCTAGGTGTTGGTCCATGTAAATACCCAGATTTTTTACTACTGAGCTGTAGGGGATGTTTTTATCATTTAGGAGAATGGTATGGATATTTTCGTAATTTCTAATGCTTTGGATTCGCCGATGTCCTATAATTATGCACTTTGTCTTGTCAGCATTTAGATTAAGTCCATGTTTCTTCGACCATTGGGAAGCCAAGAGCAGGCACATTCTTTAGTTATTGAAATGGAGAAGAGCTGCCAGAAAATCTCGACTGGAAATAATTAAAAATGCAGAAGTTAGAAAATGGATGAATGTAGAAAGAAATATGAAGGCTAAAATGGTATGGACACGTAAGAAGAATGCAGGATGGAAGACTATAAAAGGCCGTCTAAGCATGTAAAATTGAAAGAAGGAGCAGAAAAGGAAGAACAAGAACAAACTGGAAGAATAGCATTCAAAATTCAATGAGGAAATTTGGTATAACAGATGAAGACACGGAGGACAGAGAACGATGGAGAACTTTAATTAAGGGAAATTTGTGAATGTTTGTTGCAAACTGATAATCTGTAAGTTCGTAGTCATTTATATTTATTTATTTTGAAAATTCGTGTTAATTATTAAGAAAACCCTCAATGACGAGGAAATTCTCAAAATGGATGTAATGAAATGGGACATAACTTGTTATTAAATGAATTCTGAATAATCTATACCTTGAAACTTGATATAATTGGTATCATGGAATGGCATAAAAACAGACATAACATGGGAACATTGCAGTATTAGTGATTATTGAATCTCAAATGGATAACGTGGGGTAGAAACGCTATGAAACCACAGACCATGGCCTCGGGGTAGTATTAGCCTCCGCACAAAATCCATTTACAAGCCTGTTGATGAGCTATTGATAAATACGGAAGCCAGCATTCCGGAGAGCTCTGGGCTCATTAACGCGCGCACGCACACACACACACATACACATGGTAATACTGTCGTGTTCGCTTGAGATTACAAATTATAGGATGGCAATTTGTTTTCAGTTTTAGAACTCATTGAAAAATCATTTACAACCGTGTTTTTCATCTAGTGGTTCGGATACCAACAGTTTTGTTTGAGGCTCTTTTTCAAATAAATCTGCAGGTAACAAAAGATACGTCCCATAGAATCCCTTCAGGGTACTGGGCTACTAATTGCGTACGGATACCTTGTAATAGGTGGGAGTGTTTAAGAGTGTAAATTTACGCACGCAATTTAAGACAATTTTAGTGGATAGATTGTTTGTAGAATTTGATATTAATAATATTTAGGCAAGGCGGCAGAAGTAACCTGCAAGACAAGGGGTAGACGGGACTCCAATGCTTGGATTAGCAAGCCGTCTAGGAGGAAGAATCTCCGAAATAAATCCCCGATCCACTAGGGAATGTGGTTGTGCGTCTGTGCGTCTGGGCTGGTAATCTGACCACTTAAAAATATCCAAACTCATCTCTCTCAGCAGCATTTAACTACAAGCCAAGAGGTTCAAGGGGTATGAAGACCAGTGAAAAGATGGACAGAACAACTGTGAGGCGCGGAACAGGCAATTGGCCTAGCCCGTGAAGTGAAGAAAAAGAAAAGTATTTAGGCCCGGAAAGTTACAATTACTAATGCATTTTTAACAAAAAAAAACTAAAAAGTGCACGTATTTCGTATGTAGTAACCGTTGACCATTTTTTAATTTTCATAGAGAATAACTGTAGTTATTTACGCAGTTAAACACCATTTAAATGCAATGAATGTTTAAAGAGTTTAATATAAACAGTTTTAGGCCTAAAATAATCTAAAAGCTAACCTAACTTAATTTAAGTATTCTAACCTGTAAAAGTTATAACCGTCGACCATTTTGAATTTTCATACAGTAACTATATTAGAGAGGTAGTTATTTTCCACAGAGAACGCAGTTAAACACAATTTGAATGAACGAATATTTGTAGAATTTAATACAAAATAGTTTAGGCCTAAAATAACCTAAAAGATAACCTAACGTAATTTAAATTTTGTAATAACGGTTTGGAAGAGGATTCTTAGAAAGACCATGGCCCTTCTTTATTATTGAACCAAATATGATGATTTTTGAACTTGAAGTATATTAGTTGGAGGGAGGGAGAGAGAGCTTTAGGTAGATGGAGTCTTCACAAAGCGGTGAGAAGCAAACACGGGCTAATAAACAACGGCTATATACTACAGTTACACCAGAACTTTACCAAAACTTGTTCAATTTCCGAGAGAACTAAAGTTCCAACAGTACAACTTGAGCAGTTCGGTTGAAACATGAAGATAGCGTGTAAAAGTTGCGTTCTCACTTTTTTTTAAAGCACATTGAATTCGAAGTTCAGTTGCACACAACAAACTGTAAAATTGCAAATTTCACTGTATGTTGTAAATCTACATTTTTTATTTGGCTTCACAATATCAGGTTCGTTTTATATATGGTGATTGAAAACTCAAATGATAAAATGGCGAAATCTAAGTAAAATTTGACATAACACACGAAAAATAAAATGTCTTCCCTGCTTCGTAAAGTGGAATATGGACTATTAAAAATGCAAGTGCCTACATCCAATAGTATATTACAATGCGAGGTTGGAAGTGCTTTTTTACAGAAGCGAGGAAATGATTAAAAACCAAGCGTAGCGAGGTTTTTAATTTCCGAGATTCCGTAATACACTTCACAAACGTGTGTTGCACATTATTTTTTGCACGATGGTGTTTTAAAAACAGTAAATAATAGTAAAATAATATCTTTATTAGAATTATTTGCGTTCATTGTATAAACAACTGACTAACGTTAACAGTTTGGCCAATGTTTGTACGGTAAATGCCGAAAATAATTTAGTTGAGACAATAGCAGGCCGGTGACACCAATTAGGCATAAATGTCGGAAAGTACGAATTTATTGTTTCATATTATTTCAAATAAAGTTCAGTTCATTTAAAGTGCAGTGGTTTGTTTCGTATTATGTATATTAATACTATCTTTTGGATATATTTTTGTATATACCTTGTACTAGTATACATAAAGGACAGTGATTTTACATCCCGCATTAGATAGGTAATTTGTAATATTACAGCATACTTATTTAGTTATTTATAGTTTGGCAACCCTGAAATTTAGGAAATTGAACTTTCAGTCATGGCCGCTATTGCTGTAAGTACGTCAGAACGAACTATCGTGGAAAAAAGTATTATAGAGTATGAACGAACTCATACCGTAAGTAAGAAATACTACTCCAAGAGCGACAGGCCCTTGGCCTATCATCCGGCTCCTGGCCTTCGCATCCACATGTGTTAATCACATAGGTAGACGATCATCTCGTCAGTGTACGGTTGTCATGTTGTCAGCATGTCGAGTCCCCCAGCCGTCATAGCTGGTCTTCTCAACCTGGAGCCTCTACTTATTGCAGCTAGCCAAATTCCTCACGATGCTGGGTGGACACCGGTCCCATACTGGCTGAAATTCCATGAGAAAATGTTTTCCCCCATGGAGACACGAACCAGCGCAAGTCCCGTAGCTCTGCGCCAAGGCTTCTTGCCTTAAGCACT
The DNA here is from genome assembly GCA_030220185.1 of Diploptera punctata. Taxonomy (NCBI): domain Eukaryota; kingdom Metazoa; phylum Arthropoda; class Insecta; order Blattodea; family Blaberidae; genus Diploptera; species Diploptera punctata. The sequence goes on along the minus strand of JASPKZ010004214.1, from coordinate 271,299 downwards.
CGACTACGGCGCGGGACGTAAGTAAGAAATAATTGTTATTTATTTCAATTAAAACTCTTACACCACCTAGAAGCATTAGTTGTTACATCAATAATTTTCATTTTATTCAATTAGTTTATTAGAACGTAGAACTGAAACAAGTATATATATTTTTTTTTACTCCTGGCGTGTATGGAAAGCCTATCTTCAAATTTGCTTGTTGAAATGAAATGTATGACTTCATCATCATCATCATCTTCTTCTTCAAGGTATGGGCCTGTTGGCCTGGTGCACCATATGCTGCTAGTGCAGGTCGTCTTTCCAACGACGTTTCGGTCTTCCTACATTTCTTCGGCCTAGAGGTTTATAATGAAGCAGCTGTTTTGATAAACGATTATTTGAAATTCTTTGTATATGTTCAAACCAATTACATTTATTTCTGTGTATTCTCTCGTTTATATTATACAGTATATTTGTAATTCATCTCTGATAACTTCTCAGATATTATTGTTATTACTTTACGCTCAGTGTAAAACTTTGTCATTATATAGTTATGTCAGTTACCGATAGAAAACCTTACGTTTTAAGTAGTACGATTATTAAAGATAGAAACTCAATATTTTCTGTTAAATACATTGAATTATATATATATATATATATAATATATATATATATATATATATATATCCTGAACTAAGTTTTCCAATCATCCCTTCTCTGATTTACTTCCCTCAAATAAAGGTTAATTTTATTCTCCCATTTCATTCTTGATCAACCAATGAGGCGTTTTACCTCTGGATTTCCTGGAAGAAGCTTCCATGTCCCTGCTTCATTTCCCATTCGTACCACATGTCCTGCCCATAGCAGTCTACGAGACTTAACAGTTCGGATTGTATCTGGTTTCCTATAAAGATCATTAGCTCTCTGTTCATGAAGTCTTCTGCATTCACCTGTCTGTTCATCTCTCTTTGGTTCAAAAAATGTCTTAAGAACTTTATTCTCAAATACTCGTGATCTTTTCTCCTCCCTTAAAGTCCATGTTTCACATCCATATAACATAACTGGGAGAATAACAGTTATATATATATATATATATATATATATATATATATATATATTCATTTTAACGTCTTTTTAGAGTTTTTTTTTTGTTTTATTAAACTGTTTCTTATTTTTCCTCTTCTAAAAAAGATACATTAACATAAAAAAAGTTGTAGTAAAAATTATTACCTGTAGTTCTTAAATAAATGATTTGCAAATCCGCTGAAAGTTTAGCTCATCTACATTTGAGAAGATAATTGGATTAATTATTATTCTAACGATATTGATTTGATTTGTAAAGCGAAACTTTAAGTGGGTGAGTGGAGTTTGAACAGTAAAGCGATATAAATTCGATTATTTGAAATTTAGCTCTTTGTAATTAGAAGGGAAGGAATGTTCTGGAAAGTAGAAGAGGTAATAATTTAATCAGAAACTTGTTAACTGTTTGCTAACACATTCTAGTAATTGTGTGTACGAAAACCATTCATCCCTCTTGTTTAAGAAACTTCTACCTCTAAGTTGCATCAAGTCCCTCCTTACAATTGTTTTCTTCTCGTACCTGAAACTCCAGAAATAAAGAAATACTTTTCTTCTATAAAATCACATTGTACAGTCCGCTACGCTATAGCTTGGCAGCGAACAAAATGCAGTGATAATAAATGCTTGTGTTTACTATACATATATCACTATTCAAACCGATGTTCTTCTCTTCCCCTCTTTTTCAACCAATCAGCTTTAAAACCCGTACTGCTTGCACTGGTGTTGGTATCGCCAACAAATAGTATATTACGATGCGAAGTTGGAAAGTGTTTTTTACAGAACCGGAAAATGTTTAAAAAGCAAGCGATAGCGAGGTTTTTAATTTCCGAGATTCTGTAAACATTTCGCAATCGTGCTTTGTACATTTTTTTTTTGTGCGATGGTGTTTTCAAAATAATAAATAATAGTAAAATAATAATATATTTGTTGCAAATATTTGCGTTCATTATTTACAATCGACTAACGTTAACAGTGGGGGCAATGTTTATTAGTTGAAACTACAGGAGGCCGTAAGACCAATTAGTGATTGACGGGAATTACGTATTTATTGTTTTATATTGTTTCAAATCAAGTTCAGTTCATTAAAAGTGCAGTAATTTATTTCGTATAACGTATATTAATACATTTTGGATATTTTTTGTATATGCATTGTATGTAGTATATTACATAGAGGGCAGTGGATTTACTTCCCACACGCGGTTTGTAATATGTAATATTACATTACAGTTATTTTATTACAGTATAGTTATTTAGGTTGGCAACCCGCAAATTTGGAAAGTTCAACTTTCAATCGCGGTCGCCATTGCTGTAAATACGACAAAAAGCACTACATCGCAAAAACTTTATTTTGTTTTAACCAATACCAACAATGACGATGTAATTGAACGTCTTCCGATTACAATTAAGGGGTCCGGAGTAAAGTGAAGCGTGACGGGGCGCGGACGACAGGTTGTGAAGGTTATTCAATCCGCCAGTTCAGGAGTTATATTACTTCCTCGAGTTTAAATGAGATTTGGCGCTGAATTTTAATGCCTTGCAGTTAAAAGCGAAAGATTTTTTTTAGCCACGCCATTGGTATAACCTATCATAATAGAATAGATTTATTTAGCCTCGTGGAGTTAAGCAATGTGGCCTCTTCCACTCACCAGGACAAACATATGTTACATTTAAATACAAAAAAATACAATTATAGTACGTACTAAACAATTAATTATGTTTAGTGATTAAATAAAATAAAATTGTTGAAGTTTTATACTATTTTCATATTTATTTTAATACAAATTCATTACAGCTGTTTCACTACGTTGTACCTTCTTCAGACGAATACTACAGAGTACTGTAACAGCTGTAACGATTTTGTATTAAAATAAATATGAAAATATTATAAAACTTTAACTGTTTTATTATACACTAAATATCTTGGAATTTCAACAAATAAACACGAAATCAATGAATTAATTAATTAATTATCTGGTCAAACTAAACAATAATGAAAATAATGTCTAATAATACAATGAAATAAAATAAAATTAAAATTAAGCTAATAAAAGAATGATACTCAAAGAAATAACAGCTCGAATCTAATCTACATAAAAAGAAAAAATACAAAGAAAGTAATAAGCTGCAATAAATTAATCTATATAAGGCATTAGGTAAATATATTGACAAATCTTAATACTACTTTTATTAAATAATGAAAAAAAACAAATTATTAATAGTTAAAAAAGTAATATTAGTGAGATGTTTGTGTTAATAATTTTATTTTCAACTTGTTTCTGAAAGATTGTAAAGTTTAGCAGTCTCTGAGATAGGGTGGAAGAGAATTCCATGTTCTAACAAGAGAAACTGTAAAAGATTTCGAATAATAGGTAGTGTGATGAGGAGGGATATAAAGGACAATGTGCTGATGAGATCGGATTTATCATCATCGATTATTTATTGAGCTTGTGTACTGTCAACATCCACAGCAAAATACCAGTGAACAAAGAAGCGGACGTCTTAGAAAACGTCTCTTCACATCAGTGAAACTACCACCTTCACAGTGTTTTTTTCATTCCAAGTGTGTTGAATTTTCTAAATGTCCTACTATTTAAACCGTAAGTTAAATGTGTTTTTATGTTCTTTGAGAAACTAGGTTAAGTGGTTTTCTTGTGTAAAAGTTTTTAGTGTTTTATGTGCCGCAATGGCGTACAGTTCACAGAAACATATTCACCCTGGAACAACCTCTATAAGGGCAGAAAGTGGTGAAAACATAAGCACATGACGCTGAAACACCATCACAGCGCATGTCCACAAATCCATAACCATATCCAGCACCAAATGTCTAAAAAAATGTCGTTTAGGCCAAGGTTACACTAAGAAAGCCACTTACTGACACCCATTAGTAATTTAGCTGTCCAGGGATGAAAAGCGTTCCCATTAAACAGCACCCTGGACGGCAAGAATGCTGTCAAAAAACGGACGGAACGGACGGAGATCGGGTATCTAATTTATGTGTATCAGAGAGTCTAGTGAAGTGGTGTGATAAATAATAAGGTAATATTTCTGTGGTATATACCAGACATACCAAGAAAAACAGAAGTAGCACATTTTAGAACGACAACGTGCCACGACTGTCTGACAAAACACCTTTACAAAATAAATGTTCTACCTTCACCGAAATTCATTTTGTGCAATCACCCTGATGATGAAATGGAGACGAAGGTCATGTGAACAACTGTATCGCTGTCAAACATGGAGATTCTAAGACCTCAAAGTATTGGAGAGCAAGACTGCTAATGACGCCAGTGATAGATGAAGGCACATTAGACAATAACAACAACAACATACTTCTGTGGGAGTCACAGCCTTACTGAACCTAATAACAATAACCCAGATATTTGGAAAAATCTGAATAAAATGGGTGTAGGAAGGAAAGACACACAGGTAGAAAAACTACCTGTTTCTCTGAACACACTTAATAACCATTTTACAAGCACATTCTTTACTCCTAAAGACAAAACACATACAACAAGTGAACTACTATTGACAAATCCACCAGACAGAGAACATTTCCATTTTTCATATCTTACAGAAAATGACATAAAGAAAGCTCTCAAACGAATAAAAACAAAAGCAGAAGGTACTGACCGTATAAATATCACTCTACTTAACAAAATAATCGACGTTATACTACCTACCATAACTCATGTTTTCAACTCCTCACTACAAACCTCTATATATCCCACATTATGGAAGCAAGCAATTGTACGCCCACTCCCGAAAGTAAAAACTCCCTTAGCTCCTAACGATTTTCGACCCATTAGTATTTTACCTACCCTTTCAAAAGCTTTGGAACGATTAGTCCACAAACAACTGACTGACTACCTAACTGAACACGACCTTTTAGATCAATACCAATCAGGCTTTAGGACAGGACACAATACAAATACTGCTCTACTAAATATAGTGAAGACATACGCGAAGCATCTGATAATCGAAAACTTACTATTCTTACACTACTTGACTTTAGTAAAGCATTTGACACGGTAGACTTGGACTTATTGTTGCTTAAACTAAAAAACCTCTCACTTTCTGACAGTGTCACGCAATGGTTCAACTCCTACCTTCGTGAGCGCCAGCAATATGTTGTAGGAAATTCTACATTACGCTCTTCTTGGACCTACCGTAAAGCTGGAGTTCCACAGGGCTCGGTGCTCGGCCCATTGCTTTTTTCAATCTATATAAACGACATATCTGACTCCCTAAAACATTGCAAACATCATTTATTTGCGGACGACATGCAGATCTACCTTCACTCAGACAAATATTCTTTAAATGACGCGGTAACCAAAATTAACGAGGACCTTGACTCGCTAACGGCGTGGACAGAGAAATATGGACTTGAATTAAATCCTAGAAAGACACAAGCAATCATTATGGGCCATCAGAGACTATTATCCTCAATTAACACAAATGCAGTATTACATGTGTCACTTAATGGGGTTCAGATCCCTTATAGTGAGACAGTAAAAAATCTAGGAGTGTTTATGGATAAACATTTAATTTGGAATAAACAAATAAATAACATTTGCAAAACTATCTTCTCAATAATACACTCATTAAATCGTATAAGAAATTGTTTACCGTTTTCTCTAAGAAAAATGCTAGTAGAAACACTTGCAATGCCCCATTTTGATTATTGTGATACTCTTTTTACTGGGTATGACCTAAATACTGTTCTTTACCCAAAGACTTCAACGTGTTCACAATTCTTGCATACGTTTTATTTGTGGGTATACGTAGATTTGATCACGTTACACCATCCCTGGAACAATTGTCATGGCTTCGTCTTCAAGATCGTAGAACCATCCATTCCCTATGCCTACTCTATAACATATTACACACATCTTTACCTTATTATTTATCACACCACCGCTTCACTAAACTCTCTGATACACATAACTTAGATACCCGATCCCTTGAGCACAGTGTCCTTTATATCCCTCCTCATCATACTACCTATTATTCGAAATCTTTTACAGTTTCTCTTGCTAGAACATGGAATTCACTTCCACCCTATGTCAGAGACTGCCAAACTTTACCATCTTTCAGAAATAAATTGAAAATAAAATCACTAACAGAAACAACTCACTAATACTACTTTTTAAGAATTAATAATGCGTTTTTGCATTATTTAATAAAAATAGACTTAGGATTTGTTAATATATTTACCTAATGCCTTGTATAAAAAGCGTAGATTAATTCATTGTAGTGTTTTTTCTTTGTCTCTTCTTTTTATGCAGGCCTAAGTAGATTCGAGCTGTTATTCCTTTTTTATTCATTGTATCATTAATTTAATTTTAATTGTATTTAGTTTCATTCTATTATTAGACATTAATTTCATTATTATTCAATATGACAGATAATGAATTGTTCAATAACTATTATTGTAACTTTTTTTTGTATTCATATGTAACATGTTTGTCCTGTCTAATATGACTACTATTGTAATTTTTTTTGTATTCATGTGTAAAATATGTTTGTCCTGTTTTATATGACTATTATTGTATTTTTTTTTGTATTCATATGTAACATATGCTTGTTCTGGTGAGTGGAAGAGAAGGCCACATGGCCTTAACTCCACCAGGCTAAATAAATAAATAAATAAAAAAAAATTCAAGGTACGTTTCGGCATGCAATTTCTGGCAGTTTTCTCCTGAATTAATGGAAACAATGTTAGTGTTCTTCTTGTGGTTCAAAAGACTATAGCCCCAGCATTATTTTGTCTAAATCTCATTCCCGAATGTGTAAAAATGAATAATAGGCTTTTAATAAAATTAAATTTTTTGAACGTTTTTGGTCATTGAAGGTAGTTACTGGCGGCATCTAAGGAACATGACCACAAGAATGCTTCTCTAACTCTAAGAGATAGGGGAGACCGGGGCAGGAAGTCACTTTGATCTGTAATATTTAGCTACGTCACCTCGTAGAGTCACTTTGAAGAGAAATGTACGCTCTCAAGTTTGCTTGTAATATAATTACGGTGCTAGAGAACTCTAGCGGCATGTTGAAGAGATGTCATCCCATGCAGAGTGAATAACAAGCGTTACAGTGTGTGAAAATTCACAAATATTCATTCAGCAGGATAACTGATAAAACAGAATTTAATACCTCAACAAACTTCAATGCAATTTTAATGTTTCAGAACAAGATGCTTACGATCATAAAATCACAATATATATCATCATCGAGGGATTAAGCCTGTTGGCTCGTTCCGGTTTCATGAAAGCCAGAATTGTTAAAATTGTTTTCAGACCATCTTCTATGTGGGCATCCGACATTTCTCCTTCCGTGCGGTTTATAATTTAGCAATAATTTTGGAAATCTTTCTTCTGGCATTCTATCAATATGTTCTTTCCAGGCATTTCTATAATTAATTATTCGGTCTGTAAATTTAGAAAATATTTAGTTCCTTTCTTATATCTACATTTCTTTTCTTATCCAGCAGAGTATATCCTGCTATATTTCTTAAAAATCTCATCTCAGCTGCTTCCAATCTTTGTTCTTGTCTTTTAGTGATCGTCCAACATTCCGATCCATACATCAATACAGGAACAGCCATTACTTTATAAAATTTCATTTTTGTTTATTTTCTTGTGTTTTTAAGGGTTCTTTTAATAGTGTCACACATTAGATTAAATTTATTTGTTTTGTCATTAATATCTTCAATTTTAACATAGGCCTATGATAAATTGAAACCTAGATATTTAAAACTGTTCACATGCTCTAAAATGTTATCATCAATTACTATTTTTGCTCTTAAGGTATCATGTCCTTTAAATGCAAAAATTTTAGTTTTATTTTTTGAAATTTTAAAATTAAAATAGGCACTTATTTTTTCCAAATTAAAAATAGCTCTTTGTAGATCATCTACTGAACTGGAAATCACTACTTGATCATCAGCAAATAATATTGTTTCCAACAATTTATTATTTATTTTAAAATGTTTATTTAAATTAATCTGCCACTTTAACATTACTTCGTCTATATATAAATTAAAAAGAGAAGGTGATAAAAGACACCTTTGTATGACACCACGATTTATTATTACCATTTTTGTTGTTTAGATTTAAAACCCATGTCTATTTCAATTTTATTATTTACATATAAACTTTTTATAGCCATAATCAAATGTTGTGGAATACCTTTTGTTTCTCATTATATCCCATAATTTACTTCTATTTACCATGTCAAAAGCTTTTTTTTATAGTCTATAAATCCTATATATGTTGGGATGTTAATACTATATGTTTTCAAATAATTGAGTCATTTTGAATATACAGTTGGAACAGGATCGTCTCTTCCTGAATCCATTTTGAACATCCAATAAAATATTTTCTATAATTGTGTTGAAGCGTTTTTTTAAAATATTGGCTTAAATTTTATAGCATGTATTGAATATACCAATTTAAAAGAAAGGAGATAAAACTGATTGCAACAACTACAGGGGCATCTCATTACTTTCAACTTCGTACAAAATTCTAACAAATATATTAGTAAGCAGACTTACTCCCTATATTGATGACATTCTAGGAGATCATCAATGTGCATTTAGAAGAAACAGGTCTACAACAGATCAGATTTTTAGTATAAGACAGATTTTAGAAAAGAAATGGGAATATAATGGTACTGTACATCAACTATATGTAGACTTCAAAAAAGCATATGATTCAATTAAGAGGGAGAAGTTATATATTATCCTGCTGGAGTTCGGAACTCCTAAAAAGTTAGTTAGACTTATACGAATGTGTCTAAATGGCTCAAAGAGTAGGGTGCGTGTAGGCAAACAGTTTTCAGACACTTTTGAAATCCAGAGTGGGTTGAAGCAAGGAGATGCACTATCTCCTCTACTATTTAATTTTGTACTAGAGCATGCCATTAAATCTTTAGAGAATGAGGAAGGCTTACAACTGAATGGTATTAATAAGCTGTTGATGATGTAGTACTACTGGCCGATAGCGAGGAGATACTGAAGGCCAACACGCACACACTATTGGGTAACACTAAGAAATTTGGACTGGAAGTAAATATCAGTAAAACTAAATATATGGTCACACGTAGAAATTCAGTATATAATGGAAATGGACAACTAATGACAAATGAGGGAAATTTTGAGGAAGTGGCTGAATTCAAATACCTAGGAACAATAATCACAAATAGGAATGAGATGCACAAAGAAATTAAACATAGGCTCAATTCTGGAAATGCGTGCTATTATGCATTGCAGAGACTTTTGATGTCCCAACTCCTTTCAAAAAACGTTAAGCTGAAAATATATAAAAATATTATTCTACCAGTTATATTATATGGGTGCGAAACATGGACTCTTACTTTAAGGGAGGAAAGGAGATTAAGAGTATTTGAGAATGAAGTTCTTAGGAAAATTTTTGGACCAAAGAGAGATGAACAGACAGGTGAATGGAGAAGACTACATAACAATGAACTACATGGTCTTTATAGGAAGCCAGATATAATAAGAACAGTTAAGTCTCATAGACTGCGATGGGTTGGACATGTTGCACGTATGGGGAATGAAAGACTTGCATGGAAACTTCTTGTAGGAAAGCCAGAAGGAAAACGCCCAGTTGGTAGACCAAGAATGAGGTGGGAGAACAACATTTACTATGATTTGAGGGAAGTAGATTATACAGGGAATGATTGGAAAGCATTAGCTCAGGATAGGGATCTATGGAGAGCTTATGTCCGCGCGGCCATGAACCTACGGGTTCGATAGTGCCGGTGAGTAAGTAAGTAAGTAAGTAAGTAAGTATTGAATATACTTATTGCTCTATAATTAGAACAATCTTGTGTTTTTCTTTTTTTATATATAGGGTATATTTTGGCGATTTTCCATTATTCGTGTGTATATCCAAATTTCCACCACTATATATATATATATATATATATAATGCCACCAGTTTGTAATTTCGACATTTCTGGTATTCTCTCCTGGCATTGGCATGTTGTAACCAACTTCTGAGGTTGGGGCGCCTGGAAGGCGGGGTTACACTACTCCAAAAATGTGATTGTAATGATGCGACACGAGAGACCTTAATCCTAAAATTAATTTCAATAAAGTGAATATGATAATGATGGCCAGATGATGTTAGGACACCGTTTGGGCCTTAAATTTTCCTGACATTTGTCTTATGGGTGAGGAAAAACTCAAATAAATCTCCTCCATGGCCGGTCCCAAGTCCGGATGAGAAAGTAGGACTAACAACCTCTATAAAAAATCAGGTACTCTGTAAGGGCCCCTAGCCAGGGTTACGATGAAGACCTCAACGGCAGAGTCAGCGCAGAAGGAGTCCTTCAACACGGCGGATCTGGCGGAAGAGGCAACCTCATCTCTAAGGGAAATAGATAAACGCTGCCTTGCGGTGGCTATGGGAAGGAAAGCCAGACATAAATTTTCCTGGTCCTCCAGGTTGGAGGTTTATGCTGTGGGCCAGCTCCCCACACATCAGAAAAAACACAAAATGCTAAAAGACCAAATCAGTCAAAGCCGGACAGAAATTGAGGAGAAGTAATTAAAGTGGTTAGGAAATGTTTTAAGAATGGAAGATGAGAGATGGCCGAAGCAATTGTATCAATGGCAACAGACCAGTAAGAAGAAAAGAGAGAGACCAAATTTAACATGGAAGGAAAACATGAAGACAGTAATGCAATCAAGAGGGCTAAACATTGAAGATGCCCAAGATCGTAGGCTTTGGAGGTTTGGCACGGGAAGACCGCAGCAGCTGTAAAAACCCGAAGATAGATAGATAGATAGAAAAACTCCGAGAAAACCGTCACCCAGGAAACGTGTATCGATCGGGGATCGAAACCGAGGCCGCTGTATAACAAGGCAGCACGTTACCTCGAGGCCACATCGATGGACAAATTACAATATATTAGTAGAATATTTTAAAGATTTAAATCTAATGAAATTTTGTTTTAAAGTCAAAGAACGATCACCCAAGATATGCGCAAATTGAGCGAATTCCCAGGCAAGTCGAATTTAGAGTCCTATTTTCCCGGATTTACGTATTACACAATAACATTCTATTTTTAAGAGCATTAAAAGTGTGCACATTGATATAGGCTATCACATTAGAAGTTGAGATATAGGCCTACATAAATAATTGAAAATTACACTCTCCTAGATAAAGTTAAAACTATAGAACAAAATAAACTCAACGTGTTGAAAGAATAACCAAAATAGCCTAGAAATATTCACCTGTAGGCAATAAATCCCAACGAAAACCAAGATGACTGTGGAATGAAGAACCGAAACTAGCCAAAAGACCTATACTGTGAAGTTGATGATGACTATAATACTATATTACGATGCAAGGTTAGGAAGTGGTATTTACAGAATCGAGGAAAATGTTTAAAACCGAGCGATAGCGATGTTTCTAATTTCCGAGATTCTGTAAAACACTTCACAAACGAGCGTTGTACATTATATTTTGCGCGATGTTATTTTCAAAATAATAAATAATAGTAAAATAATAACATATTTGTTGGAAATATGTGCGTTCATTATAAACAATTGAGTAACGTTAACAGTGTGGGTAATGTTTATTAATTGGAAGTACAGGAGGCCGTGAGACCATTATAATTCATAAAATGGCCGCGAGTACGTATTTATTGTTTTATATTGTTTGAAATAAAGTTCAGTTAATATATTGACTTAGGCTTTCACGGCCGAAGTTGCTATGGTGATCTTGAAGATTTCCGGGCTGTAGAGGAACATCAAGCCTCATACTTACTTACTCACTGGCACTATCGAACCCGTAGGTTCATGGCCGCGCGGACATAAGCTCTCCGTACATCCCTATCCTGAGCTAATGTTTTCCAATCATTCCCTGTATAATCTACTTCCCTCAAATCATAGTTAATGTTATTCTCCCACCTCATTCTTGGTCTACCAACTGGGCGTTTTCCCTCTGGCTTTCCTACAAGAAGCTTCCATGCAAGTCTTTCATTCCCCATACGTGCAACATGTCCTGCCCATCGCAGTCTACGAGACTTAACTGTTCTTATTATATCTGGCTTCCTATAAAGACCATGTAGTTCATTGTTATGTAGTCTTCTCCATTCACCCGTCTGTTCATCTCTCTTTGGTCCAAAAATTTTCCTAAGTACTTTATTCTCAAATACTTGTAATCTCCTTTCCTCCCTTAAAGTAAGAGTCCATGTTTCGCATCCATATAATATAACTGGTAGAATAATAGTTTTATATATTTTCAGTTTAACGTTTTTTGAAAGGAGTTGGGACATCAAGAGTCTCTGCAATGCATAATAACACGCATTTGCAGAATTGAGCCTATGTTTAATTTCTTTGTGCATCTCATTCCTATTTGTGATTATTGTTCCTAGGTATTTGACATCAAGCCTCATAGTTCAGTTAATTTAAAATGCAATGATTTGTTTCGTATAATGTATATTAACACTACCTTATGAATATTTTTGTATATATATTGTACATAGCATACATAGAGGGCAGTGGTTTTACTTCCCGCACGTGGGTGTAAAATGTAATATTACAGTGTAATTATTTTGGTTAGCAATCCCGAAATATAGGAAGTTGAACTTTCAAGCATGACCGCCATTGGTGTAATTACGATAAAACGCACAATCGCGCAAAAAGCGTTTTTATTAATTAGAGGCATAGTCAAATAATCTATCCGCGATATGCGCGAAAGGGCATAAACGTTTAGTGGCGTTTAAGTTCAGATGACAGGTGAGAGACAGGGTAGAGGAGTAACGTGGGTGGGGACTGAGATGTTTCTGTCAATTCGTTTTTTTTTTTTTTCAGTTTGTTTCTGAAAAATGTTAAGAGCTGACATAAGTTAGATTATAACTCCGTGTTCTGCAAGTGAAATGGTAAATAGATAGTGTGATGAGGACAATGTGCTGATGGGATCGAGTGTCTAATTTACGTGCATCATAGAGTCAAACGAAGCGGTGTGATAAATAATTAGGTAATGATGTGTGCAATATTTTATAGTGAAGATCTAGGGAATGGACATTCTATGATCTTATAGATGAAGCCATGACAATTGTTTCAGGGACGATGTAACGTGACCAAATCTGCGAATACCACAAATAAAACGTATGCAAGAATTATGCACAAGTTGGAAGTCTTTGGGTACTTAGGTCTGTAAGAAGAGAATCACAAAATTCAAAATGTGGCATAGCAAGTGATTCTACTAATATTTTCCTTACAGCAAATGGGAAACAATTTATTTTTATTTATTCAGGATTGTTTCTGTTATTTACACAGGTATCCTCAACCAAAATGTATTTATTTTTTTTTTTCCACTCCATCCGATCTTGTGTGTCTGCTTCTGTCATATTTCTCTTCTTCATGCTATCTTGAATTCCCTTTACCCACTTTGGCTTTGGTCTACCACGTTTCCCTTTTCCAGGAGGTATCCAATTCAATACTTATTGTTTGTTTCTGTGTCCCTTCTTCTCATTATATGAAAAACTAACTAACTAGCTCACTGGCACTATCGAACCCGTAGGTTCATGGCCGCGCGGACATAAGCTGTCCATACATCCCTATACTGAGGCAAAGTTTTCCAATTATCCCCTGTATAATCTACTTCCCTCAAATCATACTTACTTATTCACTGGCACTATCGAACCCGTAGGTTCATGACCGCGCGGACATAAGCTCTCCATACATCCCTATCCTGATCTAATGCTTTCCAATCATTCCCTGTATAATCTACTTCCCTCAAATCATAGTTAATGTTATTCTCCCACCTCATTCTTGGTCTACCAACTGGGCGTTTTCCCTCTGGCTTTCATACAAGAAGCTTCCATGCAAATCTTTCATTCCCTATACGTGCAACACTCCTGCCCATCGCAGTCTACGAGACTTAACTGTTCTTATTATATCGGACTTCCTATAAAGACCATGTAGTTCATTGTTATGTAGTCTTCTCCATTCACCTGTCTGTTCATCTCTCTTTGGTCCAAAAATTTTCCTAAGTACTTTATTCTCAAATACTCGTAATCTCCTTTCCTCCCTTAAAGTAAGAGTCCAAGTTTCGCACCCATATAATATAACTGGTAGAATAATAGTTTTATATATTTTCAGCTTAACGTTTTTTGAAAGGAGTTGGGACATCAAGAGTCTCTGCAATGCATAATAGCATGCATTTCCAGAATTGAGCCTATGTTTAATTTCTTTGTGCGTCTCATTCCTATTTGTGATTATTGTTCCTAGGTATTTGAATTCAGCCACTTCCTCAAAATTTCCCTCATTTGTCATTAGCTGTCCTTTTCCATTATATATTGAATTTATACGTGTGACCATATATTTAGTTTTACTAATATTTACTTCCAGTCCTAATTTCTTAGTGTTACTCAATAGTGTGTGCGTGTTGTCCTTTAGTATCTCCTCCCTATCGGCCAATAATACTACATCATCAGCATAAACTAACAGCTTATTAATACCATTGAGTTGTAAGCCTTCCTCATTCTCTAAAGATTTAATTGCATGCTCTAATACAATATTATAGTGTAAAAGTTTTAAGTTGGCGTGATTTCTTCTATCCTTGTCTAGATAACTGTTCATCCACCCTTCGCTAGACGTCTGAGTGACATGTGTACTATAATGGGCTACCCTTGTGAAATTACTTAGGAATGCTAGAAAAACTCCACCCCCACTTACGCCCAGTCACTTTTGTTCACGTAATTTTTGTCAGTGGCGACTGTTACAGAGTTCGTTTGTAGTTTGTGAGAGTGAGTGAGATATTATATTAGTGTACAATTAAAAATTTAACAAAATGGTATCTGAGTTAGAAAGTTTAGCTGTAACTTTAAATATTGTATTGAGTATTGTGCTTGACGACGATGAAACTGAAAATGAAGACATAGAAACTTGCCAGGAAGAATCTTTAGAAGAAGGGAATGCCACCACTAATCTATGTTCACTGCAGGGAGTGTCTGCCCTACCGCTGTCACCGTGAAGAGATATGTGTATGAGAGAGAAAGAAGATGGTGAGTACTCTCTTTCTCTTTCTAAAATATTCTAGACACTTTAGCCCTCACGGACTATAAATAGTAGAGGATATATGTTTCAACCAATTCTGAATTTCAAAAATGTCCGGTAACTGTTTGCCTACGCGCACCCTACTATTTGTGCCATATAGACACATTCGTATAAGTCTAACTAACTTTTTAGGAATTCCGAATTCCAGCAGGATAGTATATAACTTCTCCCTCTTAATTGAATCATATGCTTTTTTGAAGTCTACATATAGTTGATGTACAGTACCATTATATTCCCATTTCTTTTCTAAAATCTGTCTTATACTAAAAATCTGATCTGTTGTAGACCTGTTTCCTCTAAATGCACATTGATGATCACCTAGAATGTCATCAATATAGGGAGTAAGTCTGCTTACTAATATATTTGTTAGAATTTTGTACAAAGTTGAAAGTAATGAGATGCCAATGTAGTTTTTGCAATTAGTTTTATCTCCTTTCTTATAAATTGGTACGATAATTGATTCCTTCAATTTATCTGGAGGAGCTTGTTTTTCCCAAATCATACTAAGCAAACAGCGTATTTTGTCCATCAATTTTTCTTCCCCTGATTTCATCAGTTCTGCTGGGATCTCATCTGAACCTGATGCTTTATACATCTTCAATTTTTCAATCGCCATTTCAACCTCTATTGCACTTAGTTCTGCGACTAGCATTTCTGCTGTCTGTAGATTATCCTCCTCAATGTCCTGTTCTGTATGTACATTTAATAGCTGATTAAAGTAACTTTCCCATCTATTTAATATACTCCTGAAATCTGCAATCATATCCCCATTTTCATTCCGAGTTATGTTTGTTCTAGCCTGAAACCCTTTCTTCTCTATCCCAATTCCCTGATATAATTCTCTAATGTTCCTATTTTTTGCATTCATTTCAAGATCATTAATCTTCTCTCTCAGATATTCCCTCTTTTTACTCTTTAGTAACTTGGTGGTTCCCCGTCTAATACTACCCAATTGCTCTAAATTTACCTCATTTGGCTCGTATAACCATTTCATTTTTGCTAGCTTTCTTTTCTTTACAATGTCGGCACATTCCTCATCAAACCATTTCTTGTTTTTCCTCATTTTTAAACAACCAATGCCTTCTGATGCTGACAATTTAATAGTATCTCTTATAGCCTCCCATTCTTTATTTATATCAGTTTCTTCTTCATTTGCCACATTGTTATCTGACGATTCCAGTATTTCATATCTATTAGCAATCTTGATTTGGCATTCTTGCCGCATTTCATCATTTGTCAAGTTTTTTAATTCAAATTTTACAGAATCATCTCTAGCGTTTGTTCCTCTCATAAGCGTCCATCAAATCATAGTTAATGTTATTCTCTCATCTTATTCTTGGTCTACCAACTGGGAGTTTTCCCTCTGGTTTTCCTACAAGAAGCTTCCATGCATGTCTTTCATTCCCCATCCGTGCCACATGTCCTGCCCATCGCAGTCTACGAGACTTAACTGTTCTCATTATATTTGGCTTCCTATAAAGACCATTTAATTTACTGTTATGCAGTCTTCTCAATTCACCTGTCTGTTCATCTCTCTTTGGTCCAAAAAGTTTCCTAAGAACTTTATTCTCAAATACTCGTAATCTCCTTTCCTCTCTTAAAATAAGAGTCCATGTTTCGCAACCATATAATATAACTGGTAGAACAATAGTTTTATGTATTTTCAGTTTAACGTTTTTTGAAAGGAGTTGGGACGTCAAGAGTCTCTGTAATGCATAATAGCACGCATTTCCAGAATTGAGCCTATGTTTAATTTCTTTCTGCATCTCATTCCTATTTGTGATTATTGTACCAAAATATTTGAATTCTGTCACCTCCTCAAAATTTCCCTCATTTGGTCTGTAAGAAGAGTATCACAAAATTCAAATTTGGCATAGCAAGTGTTTCTACTAACATTTTCTTTAGAGCAAATGGGAAACAATTTATTTCTATTTATTCAAGATTGTTTCTGTTATTTACACAGGTATCCCCAACCAAAATGTTCGATTGTTTTTTCTTCCACTCCTCCCGATCTTGTGTGTCTGCTTCTGTCATACTTTTCTTCTTCATGTTGCCTTGAATTCCTTTATCCACTTTGGCTTTGATCTACCACGTTTCCCTTTTCCATGAGGTATCCATTTCAATACTTCTTTGTTTATTTAGTACACAATTGATCTTCTTGGTGATATAATATTAAAATATATATACAGTCAATATGCCCATTTCACCAATAAATGTTTAAAATGGTCAACTAGTTTCTACAGCCAAGCTGTCATTCTCAAGACCAGATATTGACTGAAGACAATATAGATAAAAAATAAAGATACAGATTCAGTTAAAAACAAACTACGTCACATGACGCAATCATTCACAAGTGAAAGTAAAACATAATAAAACTAATCCTCTTTTTTATCAATTAGAGAAAAGAGGGGGCTGTACGGAATAGGGCCTTTGTCTTTGTTCATTATTTTATCCTTATTTTTATAAATTTCCAAACTTTCAAGGACGTTAAGGAATTTGAAATCCCTGACCGAACGAACCAGCCTAAGATTACTTTTGTTGATAGCGTGACCGTACTCAGAAATATGCTGGGCAACTCCAGATTTTTCAATTCTGTTGAGTCTGAAATGGGCAATATGTTCATTAAATCTAGTTAAAATGGATCTTCTGGTTTGCCCAACATATTTCAAGTCACAGTCATTGCATGCAATTTCATAAATCCCGGATTTCTCTATACAATCGACTTTATCTTTAGGGTTTCCGAGTAAACTATTTAATGTCAAAGTGGAAGTGAAAATCAATTTAGTATCTAGTCCTTTGAATATCTTGTTCAAACCTCTAGTTAAAGAGGGAACGTACGGCATAATAGCAAAATTAGCTTTATTAATAGGAGAATGGAAAGCTGTAGAATCCATAACAAGTTTTCTAAATTCAAATTTACGAATCAACTTATCAATAATATTTTCATTGAAACCATTACACTTAGCTATATCTTTTATGGTTTGTAATTCCTTATTATATCTATTTTTACTTAACGGAAAAGTGATAAGACGGTGAACTAAAAAATTGAAACTGGCCATTTTATGTTGATTACAATGGTGAGAATCTGCCGGGATATATCTAAATGTACTGGTATCTTTTCTATAAATATCAAATTCCAATCTATAATTGTTTCTAATTATTATCATATCTAAAAAAGGCAGCCTTCCATTCTCTTCCTCTTCATACGTAAAATTTATGCTGGGAGTTCGGCCATTTAATATTTCAATAAATTCCTGTACATTGCATTTTTTGGTATCAAAAAATAGCAAAAATGTCGTCAACATATCTGAGCCAGACCCTTGGAAAGTAATCTAATTCCTTCCCAAGCTCCGTCTCAAATCTGCTCATAAAAAGATCAGCTAGGAAAGGAGACAATGAATTACCCATTGCCGTTCCCTCCTTTTGTTCATAAAACTTATTGTTAAATTGAAAAATGTTCTGATTCATGCAAAGTTCCGTTAACTTGATATATTGATTGACAATATGGGGCTCCAATTTATTCTGTAGTAGTAGGTCTTCCAAGAAACTCAGCGTCTGAGGTATAGGTATACTAGGAAAGAGAGATTTCACATCAAAAGAAATCAAAATCTCTCCATCCTTCAGCTCGATATCCTTGGTTTTCTCAATGAATTCCAACGAATTCTTGACAGCAAAGCCGGGCTGTGGTAGGGGAAGATTACCAAACTCACAACTCAACCATTTAGAAATATTATAAGTGGGTGCAGATATAGCTGAAACTATAGGTCTAATTAAATTAGTTAGACCTATAGTTTCAGCTATATCTGCACCCACTTATAATATTTCTAAATGGTTGAGTTGTGAGTTTGGTAATCTTCCCCTACCACAGCCCGGCTTTGCTGTCAAGAATTCGTTGGAATTCATTGAGAAAACCAAGGATATCGAGCTGAAGGATGGAGAGATTTTGATTTCTTTTGATGTGAAATCTCTCTTTCCTAGTATACCTATACCTCAGACGCTGAGTTTCTTGGAAGACCTACTACTACAGAATAAATTGGAGCCCCATATTGTCAATCAATATATCAAGTTAACGGAACTTTGCATGAATCAGAACATTTTTCAATTTAACAATAAGTTTTATGAACAAAAGGAGGGAACGGCAATGGGTAATTCATTGTCTCCTTTCCTAGCTGATCTTTTTATGAGCAGATTTGAGACGGAGCTTGGGAAGGAATTAGATTACTTTCCAAGGGTCTGGCTCAGATATGTTGACGACATTTTTGCTATTTTTGATACCAAAAAATGCAATGTACAGGAATTTGTTGAAATATTAAATGACCGAACTCCCAGCATAAATTTTACGTATGAAGAGGAAGAGAATGGAAGGCTGCCTTTTTTAGATATGATAATAATTAGAAACAATTATAGATTGGAATTTGATATTTATAGAAAAGATACCAGTACATTTAGATATATCCCGGCAGAGATTCTCACCATTGTAATCAACATAAAATGGCCAGTTTCAATTTTTTAGTTCACCGTCTTATCACTTTTCCGTTAAGTAAAAATAGATATAATAAGGAATTACAAACCATAAAAGATATAGCTAAGTGTAATGGTTTCAATGAAAATATTATTGATAAGTTGATTCGTAAATTTGAATTTAGAAAACTTGTTATGGATTCTACAGCTTTCCATTCTCCTATTAATAAAGCTAATTTTGCTATTATGCCGTACGTTCCCTCTTTAACTAGAGGTTTGAACAAGATATTCAAAGGACTAGATACTAAATTGATTTTCACTTCCACTTTGACATTAAATAGTTTACTCGGAAACCCTAAAGATAAAGTCGATTGTATAGAGAAATCCGGGATTTATGAAATTGCATGCAATGACTGTGACTTGAAATATGTTGGGCAAACCAGAAGATCCATTTTAACTAGATTTAATGAACATATTGCCCATTTCAGACTCAACAGAATTGAAAATCTGGAGTTGCCCAGCATATTTCTGAGTACGGTCACGCTATCAACAAAAGTAATCTTAGGCTGGTTCGTTCGGTCAGGGATTTCAAATTCCTTAACGTCCTTGAAAGTTTGGAAATTTATAAAAATAAGGATAAAATAATGAACAAAGACAAAGGCCCTATTCCGTACAGCCCCCTCTTTTCTCTAATTGATAAAAAAGAGGATTAGTTTTATTATGTTTTACTTTCACTTGTGAATGATTGCGTCATGTGACGTAGTTTGTTTTTAACTGAATCTGTATCTTTATTTTTTATCTATATTGTCTTCAGTCAATATCTGGTCTTGAGAATGACAGCTTGGCTGTAGAAACTAGTTGACCATTTTAAACATTTATTGGTGAAATGGGCATATTGACTGTATATATATTTTAACTTCTTTGTTTGTTTCTGTGTCCCTTCTTCTCATTATATGTCCAATTAAAAACAATTTCTTATACGATTTAATGAATGTAAGGGAAAAAATTAACCCACTTATGTATCAGATACAGAACTGAAGAGATTTAGAAGATGATGATAATTTATAATTTTGAAACATCCTGTATAACTGGAACTCAATACCGTATTGTTCCATTATTTTTTTTTATTATTTTATGTTTCTATGTTTCTCTGCTAGATACATTTTCTCCAAGTTATATTTTTACAGCTTCAATTTTCTTAGTAGAAGTGTTGACAAGTGCCTTCTACCCTTCTTTTGTTTCCCCGTGGAGAGACAAAGAGAGGAAAAATTGCTGATGGAAAACAATACCAAGTGAAGGGAGCGGTATCACATAGTCGAGTAGGTGCGCCTGGTTCTCCTTATAGAGATGTTGCTTATAAAACAGATCTTATTCTCTTGTTCTGTTTTTCACAATATTTTTCAAGACCAGGTAATGCTATATGGACACTTTATAAACTTCCTCATTTAATTTTATTTATTTTTGAAACAGAAAACTGGGACACAAAACCAAACAAAATAAATGTTTATTTTGCTATAACAAGAAATTCAAGTTATCATTTATTTCTATATCTTCTATCTTCTAAGAATACAGATATTTTTAAAGTACACAAGAAAGAAACGAAAACTACTGATAAAAATGTCAGAGGATATTGAAGGATGTTTGTTGAGTGCTTTGATAGAAGGAACAGTGGCGTCTCGTTAATAAAATTTGACCAGGACAGGCATAGACAGCAGGAGAACTCATGGTATTAAACAAGTTGCTGCAAAACTACAGAACTGGGCCCAGCTGTTGTCTCCGCCTACTTACGTTAGTCAACTTCAATGTAAACGCTGTCTTTTGATTAATTGTTTTAGGGCTGAGAACTAATTCGAAGGGGACATTTTACATCGGTTTAAATGTATTATTATTATTATTATTATTATTATTATTATTATTAAACAAGCGGATATATATTACTTAAATTAGTGTCAAATTACATAAGAATCTCTTCTTCTTCTTCTTCTTCTTCTTCTTCTTCTTCTGCTTTCCGCCACTTATAGGTTTGCCGTCTTCAGTTTCCATTTATCTCTATCATTCCAATCTCCCTCTTCCATCTGTAGTCATTCTTTTAACATGTTCATACCAGTTGTTTCTCATGTTGTCAATTCTATTTGTTAAATTTAAAATATTTAAGTATTTTCTAATATCTTAATTTCTTTTTCTGTCCAAAAGTGATGAAATGCATTAGTACCAAATTGAATAGTAGAGGAGATAGTGCTTGACCTTCCTTTTAACCCAATGTGAATTTCAGAATAATTCGAAAAAAAAAAATTTGCCTACACCCACCCTACTCTTTGTGCCATTTAGACGCATTGGAATGCAATCCATAAAATAAGTAAGAACATACGCTGGAGAAATCAATAACATTTGAGATGTAGAGCCCAAAACTAAAATGTTCTTGATGATAAAGAACTAATGTATGTTATGGAATGATGACATTTATCTAATATAATATTTAATAATGAGAAAATAGTTGTAAATTTAATGTGTTATTTTAAAATGTTAATGAAAGAGAAAAGTCTGTGAAGCGACTTTCCATTGTTATTTTGATTACATAGAGATACCGCTGCAATGTAAATACTTGTTCAGTATACACTCGACAAAAAAATGAGTTTATTTTTGGTGAAACAAGGTCTGTAGGGACGATATTACGTGAACCGTATCCCTAGTGCTTGGTTTTAAATATAAATTGTAAGGGATGAAGTGACAGTTTTTAATTGACTAACGATAACAAGCAGCCTGAGACAGTTTTCAACATAATCACGCCCTCTTGTAACTGTCGACATTGTATTCTCTCTTTATCTCTCCCTCGTTCTTTCTCTTTCTCCCAATCTTTTTGCTTTTCGTACTATTTCCTCTCTTTCAGTGCAGTTATTTGTTTTTCATTCTGTAACTCCCTATCTGTCCCACGTTATGCCAATCTCTTTACCGACTTTGTCTTTTTCTCTCGCACTCTCTCTCCCTGTGCCACCATATCTCTCTCTCTCTCTCTCTCTCTCTCTCGCTCTTTTCCAACTTTTGTCTCTCTCACTTTCTTTCTCATTTTGTCTCTTTTCTTTTCCACTATTTCCTCTCTCTCTCTCTCTCTCTCTCTCTCTCTCTTCTCTTTCTCTATCACTCGCCTCTCTCTTTATCTCTCTTTCCTACTATTTCTGTATATCTCTCTATTTCTCTCTTCTACACTTTGCCCTTCTCTCACTTTCTTCCACCCTTTTCTTTCACTCTTCCATCCTTTGTCCCTCTCTCACTCCCTTCCAATCTTTATCCGTCTCTTTTTTCACTCTTTGCCCCTCTCTTACATTCTTCCAACCTTTGTCCCTTTCTCCCTTTCACCCTTTGTCCCTCTGTCGCTTTCTTCCAACTTTTGTCCTTCTCTCTTTCACCCTTTGTCCCTCTCTCACTTGCTTCCATTCTTCGTCTCTCTTTCTCTCTTCCACTCTTTGCCCCTCTGTCACTTTCTTCCAACCTTTGTCCCTTTCTATCTTTCACCCTTTATCCCTCTCCCACTTTCTTCCAACCTTTGTCCGTTTCTCTTTTTCATCCTTTGTCCCTCTCTCACTTTCTTCCAACCTTTGTCCTTTTCTCACTTTCACCCTTTGTCCCTCTCTCACATTCTTCCAACCTTTGTCCGTTTCTTTCTTTCAACCTTTGTTCCTCTCTCACTTGCTTTCATCCTTTATCCCATTCTCTCTTTTACCCTTTGTCCCTCTCTCACTTTCGACCTTCCTTCCTCTTTCTGTGTTCCACTCTTTCTCCCTCTCTCACTTGCTTCCAACCTTTGTCCTTTTCTCTCTTTCGCCCTTTGTCACTCTCCCACTTTCTTCCAACCTTTGTCCGTTTCTCTTTTTCATCCTTTGTCCCTCTCTCACTTGCTTCCAACCTTTGTCCTTTTCTCTTTTTCACCCTTTGTCCCTCCCTCATTTGCTTGCAACCTTGTTCTCTTTTTCTGTATTCCACCCTATCTCCCTCTCTCACTTTCTTCCAACTTTTGTCCTTTTCTTTCTTTCGCCCTTTGTCCCTCTCTCATTTGCTTCCAACCTTGGTCCCTTTCTTTTTTCACTCTTTGTCTCTCTCTCACTTGCTTTCAATCTTTGTCTCTCTTTCTCTCTTCCACCCAATTCTTCTCCTCGCTTTCTTCCACACATTAGCGTTAGTTATTCTCTACCAGTTCACAATTTCCCACATTTTGCTACTCCCTCTATTTCACCCATTTTATCTCTCTCACATTTTTCCACACTTTATATCTGCCCCACTTTTTTCTTCTTCTCTCTTCCATCATTTCTCCTAACTGTATATTTCTTTCAACCATTTTCTCTCTATTTTTCTCTCTCCCATGCCACTCTCCTCCTTCCATCCTTTCTCTCTTTCTCTCAGTCCCTATCTTCTCTATTTTCATTTTCCTCCTCTTCCTACATTTCTTTCTTTCTTTCTTTCTCTCTCTCTCCTCTCTCTCTCTCTCTCTCTCTCTCTCTCTCTCTCTCTCTCTCTTTCAATCCTGTCAGTGGATATTTTATACAATGCTGAAACCTAACCTTAACAGTTAATTTACATGTAAAGTAAAAATATGAGGATAAAACTCAGTTACGTAATTAATTATAAAAGCAAGTACATTAATCGTGAGTTGTTTACAGTGTAAGTAAGAATTCAATCTCTCAAGTATCATATTCGTCGTAAAGAAACAGAAAAAATATGTATGAATTACAGGGAACGGGTGTTTATGTACTAAAAGTTAAGATAGCAACGTACTGTAATCGGTAGCAATACTTGTTTCTTTCAAAAAGTGAAAATAACTTGTTTACAATTTTATAAATATAACTGAAAAAAAAACTGGATGAATATTTTCTTTAACATCTAACAATATTACCTAGATATTACACGTGTTACTTTTGTATCAGCAAACAAAATTATTTTCCATTTATTTAAACATTATACTAAACTGTCCACCGCTGTGGTCTCGAGGTAGCATGCTGCCTTGTCACGCAGCGGGCCCGGGTTCGATTCTCGGTCGGGACAGGCTCCTGGGTGAGGTTTTTTCGGGTTTTTCTCTCACCTATAAGACAAATGTCAGGACGCTTAGGCCCAACGGTCCCCGAAAATCATCCGACCATCATCATCATCCTTATCATTATGATCATCATCCTTCACCGGTGTGGAAAGTAACGGGAAGCTACCACACCTACAATTCCCTAGTAAAGCTGCAAAACATAGCATGAAAATGCTATGATTGCAATGAAAGACCTGCCCTCGGCAGAATTACGATGGATGGGATATTTGTTTTCATTTTACCAAAGAAGATCCTTAATTGGAAAACTAATGGAAGAAGTGGAAGAGGCAAACCTAGAGAACATTGGATACATGGAGTGAGGAGAAGTTTGGAAGCTACAGATTTGAGGGAAGAAGAAATGCTTTAGACAGGAACCTCTGGCGACAAATCACTTTGGGTTGAAGGAGAAACACTGTATTGTTGAATATACCTAATAAAAAAATATATTTTTGGTTTAATTTTTGTTTTTGTTTAGAAAAGTTGGAATGACAACACGCCATACAATGCATAATAACATGCTTTCCCAGAGCGGACCTGTGTTTAAATTTCTTTCCGCGTCTTATTCCTGTTTGTAATTATTCTATCTAGCATTTTTAATAACTTCCTTAGAAAAACAAAAGGATGCACAAGAATGGATCGGTTAAAGAATGAAGATATAAGAACAGAGTTAAATATATATCCATTAAATGATAAACTCGAAGGATATAGAGAAAAATGGTTCAGACATGTAGAAAGAATGAACGTAACAAGATTACCAAAAGCAGCATTTAACTACAAGCCAAGAGGTTGAAGGAATGTAGGAAGGCCAGTGAAAAGATAGACAGAACAACTGTGAGGCGGAACAGGCATCTTGCCTAGGCCGTGAAGTGAAGAAGAAGATGAAGCATTTTTAATTCCTACAGGTGTAATGTTCGAAAATAATGTTAAAATAATTGGGTTAAATTTGAAGTGTTCAATTTGGGGTCCTCTTCTTGTGAGTTTACTATGCTATGAACTGAATATCTTAGACTTTATTATTACTCATTAAGCGCTTCTCTTAAATCCAGGAGCATTAAAACTTTGTAAGTCATTAAATCCGGTTGTACTGCCAGACAAGTGCAGCGCATAGCGTCTGCCAGAAATTGATTTCATATATAATACAGACTCACAAGATTATCTAAAATTTGCAGTGCATATTGTTTATGTATATACCGCATATGTCCCTCTTGGAGGCACGAGTGCTCCCTTAGCGGGATTTTCTTAACCAATCTAATTTATAATAAGTTATCATCATCATCATCATAGTACATTCACGAATTTAGGCCATTTGTTGACCTGTTTCGGCCTCAAGAGAAACACCATCCAGAAGTCTTTTGAGTGGACGTCCTGGTCTTCTTCTTCCTGCAGGTTGATATCTTAACATTAGTTTGGGTATTCTGTGATCTTCCATTCGATGAACATGTTGTATCCATCTTGACTTATAATCAGAAATTTTGTTTTCTAAAGATTCCATGTGTAATTCTTCTAAGATGTCTTCATTTTTTTGTGATCTAGTAGTGTGTATCCTGCAGTCCTCCGAAGATATCTCATTTCAGCAGATCTAAGTCTCTGTATATCCTTCTGTTTCAACGTCCATACTTCGCTACATACAAAGAGTTGGAAGAGCCAGTGTTTTATACACTTTCAGTCTTGAATGCTTTTGGACTAACTGTGGCTTGAAGATAGAATTTATTAACCCTAAAATTCTTAAAAATTTAGATATTTTTGCATTTACATCCTTTTCTTCTTCATATGAGATATTGCATCCTAGATATGTAAAATTATTCACTTGCTCCAAAATTTTATTGTCCATATAATAAGTTAAAATAACATAAATTATATAATAATAAAATAATAGATCTGATAAAAGAAAAGTGGACGTAGCTGAAATTAAATTCTTACGTCCAGTAGCAGCCTTGCGCTGGTTCTAGTCCGCATGGGGAAGAAATTTTCTCATTGAATTTCGGCCAGTATGGGACCGGTACCCACCTAGCATCGTGAGGCATTTGGGTAGCTACAATCAGTACCGACTCCAGGTTGAGAAGACCAGCTATAACGGCTGGGGGACCCAAAATGCTGACATGTCACTCCTATACTGGCTAGATGATCATCTACCTCTCTGATTAGCACATGTGGATGTGAGGCAAACGCCGGCTGGTAGGCCAAGGACCTTCTAGGCCTGTCGCGCTTGGAGTTTGTTTTGAATAGCAGGCTACACGTTGTTAGATAAGAAATATATTGAAGAAATAAAATTAGAATTCAGTATGTAGAGTGTTACAGATAAAATTTAAAACTCATGATCTACCTGGAGGGATGCGGTATCTTGATGTGGAAAAGAGGTAGGCCTATATAGCCTAATTCCATGACGTAGAAGAAGAGGAAGAAGAAGAATAAAATTAGTATCTGAGATAGGCCTATAAGTCGTCCTCAACATTAAAATTAATTAAAATTATCTAGGCCTTTGAGAACTACTCGTTCCATCTTGAGCTGTTGAGCAGACGTTGGAGATTATCCTCAGAGTCACAAATAATACTAAGTCATCAGCATAACATTTGATATTTACTTCCTTATTGCCCATTTTATTCCCTTTCATACCTGTGACTTTTCAATGATCACATATTGAACTACATTAAACAACAATGAACTATGAGAATTCCCTTGTTCTACGCCTCTTTTAGTTGAATATATTCTAAAATGGTGTACTAGAATGGGCGATAAGAAACGATGATATTCGTGAATAACTGCAGATCTACTCCATAAAGTAAAATATATCTAATAACAAGAAACAGTGGAAAGAACACGTAGAAAGAATGGAAGAGAGTAGATTACCAAAAAAAAATCTTACATTAATTTCCGAGAGGAGGAAGATATATCAGACGTCCTCGGAAGTGATGGTTTTAGATATATTAGTGAAGACGGAACAGGCAATCATGCCTAAATCAGGAAGTGAAGGAAATATTCTAAAATTTGACCTTGATATTTTATCCTGGCAAAATTATTAGAATATATATCATTAGGGGCCTAAATAAAAAACAAGACCATTTCGTATTCATTTTTGTTTTTCTAAAATCTTTATAACTATTTTAAGATGTTACTAGCTAATACCCGGCGTGCGCTGCTGCACCTAAATAATTGATAACGTGTTTTTGCATTTAGTTAAATAAGTAAAAGGAAAATTAAATATAAATTGATATAATTATTTTTAGATACCCCGTGCTGATTACTCGGCGTTGTCCGGGAATCTACTTATCCCGAACTTATTGGCATCAATGAAAGACAAAAGTGGTTATTGTGAGTTACCCTTAAAAGATAAACATATGCTGTCGCGGCCTTTTCTGTAGAGTGTTTTGAGATATTCAATTCTGTGTACAATAATTTTAAGTATTTGTTATGGTTTAGGCAGCATAAGCCATTTAAGCTTACAAAAAGTGATATTTTTTCACGTGATTTCACTACAGAATGTGATTTTTAAGGATGAAGGGCCTGAGCATTAAAACTCTCTTATAACCTATAATCTTCCCGGGAAAATCATGAACATTTTGCAAAAAGCCCCATGACAATCGGGTGAATGGTATGGCAGCACATGCTTGCCCGGGAATCTACTTGTCCCGATCTCCTGGCATCAATGGAAGACAAAAATGGCTATTGTGTGTTATCTGTAAAAGATAAACATATGCTATCGCGGACTTTTTTGTAGATTTTTTTGAGATATTCAATTCTGTGTAAATTTAATTTTGTGTATTTGTTATGGTTTAGGCAGCGTAAGCCATTTAAGGGTAAAAAAGGGGGACTTTTTTACGTTTTACACTATAAAGGGTGTTTTTAAGGGTATAGTAGTTGAATATCTCAACTGTCTTATAGCCTATGTTCATCCTGGGAATCTCCTGAACATTTTGCAAAAAAAACCCATCACAATCGGATCAACGGTATGGCCGCGCATAAAGTACGATCAAACAAACATTTATTTTTATATATTAGATTATGTAGCACAGTGATATCAGATAAAGCACTGACGCATGCTTGAAACCAATCAAGATGACGTAATCGAATTTGGTGGTAGGGATGATAATGGGATACATAGGAAGGGAATTCATGTAGAGGGTTAATTCAACCTTATGTTCAATACCAGTATTAAAATAATGCTAAGCCCTCCTCGCGATCCGTCCCATCGCTTGGACGCACAGTAGTCTTCCACTTATATTTAATCATACTGTAGTAAGTGTACAACTTGGTGGATGTATGAGAGAGAGTAGGATTGAGTTAGAGAACGTAAAGTTGGATATTTTAGTAGCGATGAAGTCTGTATA
This sequence comes from Diploptera punctata, assembly GCA_030220185.1. Classification (NCBI taxonomy): domain Eukaryota; kingdom Metazoa; phylum Arthropoda; class Insecta; order Blattodea; family Blaberidae; genus Diploptera; species Diploptera punctata. Next base: position 242,294 of record JASPKZ010004214.1, on the reverse strand, counting down.
CACTGCAAGAGTTGTTAAATATATTTTCAAAGTAGTTATCCCCTCAGAGCGGAGTCCAGTCGGCCATCTTTCTTGCTGATGCATGGACTCACAAGGGCCTCTGTGGTCTTCTGCCGCAAATATTTCAACGCAACGCGTGTTGCATAGTTTAAGAGAAAGTCATCCCTTCTAACTTATTCCCTCAAACGTAGGAACTTTCTCTTTACGTTTCTGAATAACTCTAACTTTTTATTTACCTTCATAATACATAAGTTATACAGAGTGTAGCAAAGATTCTATAACATATATTCTATTAAAAACAGCTATTTATTTTTTATATGAGACATACTATATCTTCTTCTTATTATTCCTTTCCAGAATTAGGTCAATGCGACCAGTTCCGGTCTCAAGTCCATCGTTTCCTTGGCCGTCCCAAATATCTTTTTCCATGCGGTTTGTAGATATTGATCGTTTTGGTTAATCTTGTATTGTCCATTCTGTTCAAATGTTCTTTCCATCGGTATTTGTGCTCTTCTAGTTTATCGAGTTTGAAAATATCCCCGGTTCATTTCTTATTGATTCATTATGTAATCTATCCATGCGTGTACATCCTTTTACGGATCTTAAAAATTTCATTTCAGTGGCTTGAATGTGTGAGATATCTTTCTTTTTAAGTACTCAAGATTCAGATACATATAAAAGAACAGGAACAGCCATAATTTTATAAAACCTGAGCTGAGTTTCTCTTTAAACTTTCGGAGGGTTCTTCTTATGGCGCCACAAATAATTTGATATCGGTTTAATTAATATGTATATCCCAATCATAGCTATATGTTATAGCTAAACGAAGATAGTTAAAGTGTACTATCTGTTCTATTATTTCATTATTGATTACTATTTTTGCTATGACTGACACTTTGCCCTGAAAAGCCATATTTTTAGTTTTTGAGGTTGAAACTTTAAGATTATAATAGAATCCTAATTGATTCAGCGTGTAAATGACTTTGTAAATCATCCTCTCACTTTTGTATAATTACCAGATCGTCTGCAGATATTAAAATATTCATATACATTTCTTTATTAACATAATATATACAGTACTATTATGTCCAGCGCTATCGTCTCGGGAAAGTGTCGTTGCCTCGTAACGCAGTGGGCCCGGGTTCGAAACTTAGTCGGGACAGGCGTACCATAGAATTATTCAGGAATGTCGTCCTGCTTCTCTCTTGTATCAATTGCTCGTACATTTTAGTAGATGGCAGGTTGTAGCGCAGTCTGAGGTCTTCCAGGAAGAACTGTTCTCTTGTTAGTACATAGACCAGTCTTGAGGGAGTGAATCTCGAGATGGGATCCACCAATATCCGGAATTATAACTGATATATTTTTTTAAACGAATTGGAGAATAGTTATTTAAAAAAAATGTTGAATGCAGGATTTCACGGCCGGCAATCAAACAAATAAGAGATTCCGGGCTATGTGACCGTGGTCTATGACTGGTGTTTCTTCCAGACATTTCTCCTTGATGGCATCTTCAGTGGTGAGTACTTTTAGGCAGTGTTCTCTAGTCGGAAGCTCGACTGTGAAGTCGAGAAATATCAAGGTAGGTTCGGCATGCAATGGTTGTCAGTTCCCTTGTCAGTAACTCCCCTTGCCTCACGAGTGAAGACTATATTTTGAATAAATATGTTAATATCATAGATGAAATTATTCTAGTTTATGAAGCAATATCCATGATCTTGCAGATTGTGTGCGTGATGTGTCTCCATCATGAGACATAATGTCGAATCAAATGTAGATTACAGTCGTCACGTAATTTGCAAACCTTTATTAAGCCACAGATATGACTCCTGCTTAATTTCCAATGGTATGCACGTTACATAAAAGTAATAACGATAATGGGAATAGAGGAAGTGTGAAAACAGCCACAGAATAACATCACCATGATTATAGTTTGACACAACTTACAACATAACAATCATTTTCAACTGTTTCCTCAGTACTTCTTGATAACATATACATATATACATACATACATACATACATACATACTACATACATACATAACTACATACATACATGACATATACATAGGCCTACATACATACATACATACATACATACATACATACATCATACATACATACATACATACATACATACATACATACATACATACATACATACATAAACATACATAACAGACATACAGACAGAAAGACAGACAGACAGACAGACAGACAGACAGACAGACAGAAAGACAGAAAGAAAGACAAGACAGAAAAGACAGAGACAGACAGGAAAGACAGACAGAAAGACAAGACAGACAGAAAAGACAGACAGAAAGAAAGACAGAAAGACAGACAGACAGGCAAAGACAGACAAGACAGAGAGGACAGAAAGACAGACAAGCAAAGACAGACAGACAAGAAAGAAGAAAGTAAAGACAGGACAGACAGACAGAAAGAAGAACAGACAGACAGCAAGACAGACAGACAGACAGAAAGAAAGACAGACAGACAGAAAGACAGACAGAAAGAAAGACAGACAGACAGACAGACAGGTACAGACAGACAGACGACAGACAGACAGACAGACAGATCAGACAGACAGAAAAGAACAGACAGACAGAGAGATACAGATAAGAAAGGACAAGAAGAAAGAAAGAAAGAAAGAAAGAAAAGAAAGAAAGAAAGAAAGAAAGAAAGACAAGAACAGTGAAAGAAAGAAAGGAAAGAAAGAAGAAAAGACAGAAAGAAAGACAGACAGAACAGACAGACAGAAAGACAACAGACAGACAGACAGACAGGAACAGACAGACAGACAGACTACAGACAGACATACAGACAGGAAATAACAGACAGACATACACTAAAATACATAACATAAAGACAGTAAATACATACATAAATACATTAAGAAATAAACATACATAAGATACATACATTACATAAATACATACATTAAATACCGTAACATACATACAATACATACATACATACATACATCATTAATACATACAGTAATGACATACAGACATACATAAATAATACATACATACATACAAATACATACATACATAATTACATACATGACATACATACAATACATACATACATACATACATACATACATACATACATACATACATACATACATACATACATACATACATACATACATACATACATACATACATACATACATACATACATACATACATACATACATACATACATACATACATACATACATACATACATTTTATTTAGAAGTCCTGAAGGACAAAACAGAAAGAAAGTACAAATTGACAATCAAACCAAAAGGAAATGATCAATCGGCAGAAGCAATTAAACAACTTATTAAAGACAACATAAATCCTACCGAGCTGAAAGTGGGCATTAAAACATTCAAAGATGGAAGTGGAAGAATCGAAATTGAAACCGAAAGCAAAGATGAAATCAATATACTCAGCTCAACAATTACCTCAAAATGCGGAAACCAGTTAGAAGTACATGCACCAAAAATTGTTAAATCCAAGGATGGTAATATTCAATGTACCGGAAGACGTAACAATCGAAAATGCATCTAGCATTATAATAAACAAAACCCAGAACTTAACCTCAAAGAAGATGACATTCAATCCAAATTCAAATATAAAACCAAAGCAAATAAGTTTAATTTAGTTGTGGAAGTGAACTCTCAAACCCGGAGAAGATTACAAGAAAACAAGCTGAAGATCGGTTGGACAATTTGCCACCTGAATGATTATCTCGCAGTTTCAAGATGTTTCAAATGTAGTAGACTGTCACACACACAAAATAAATGTACACGAGAAGAATCATGTCCCCTCTGTGCAGGGAAACACAAATTAAAAGAATGTACAGCTCCAACTTCAGACTACAAATGTATAAACTGTGTAATTTACAATACCTACAACAAGAAAGAAAAAATATGTGAAAATCACACATCGCTAGACAAGAACTGCCCTAGCTTGCTCGCCACTCTAAAGAAGTACAGAATGAACATAGACTACTAAAATGGCGCAACATCAACAGACTACACCAACGCAAACAAAACTTAGATGTATGCAAATAAATCTACAGCACTCAAGAGCAGCCACAGATAACCTCATGGAACTGATTGTTAAAAATAAAATAGACATGGCATTTATACAAGAGCCTTACACATATCAAAACAAAACTCATGGAATTATAAAAAGATATCGAACATATAACATCCGGAACAGGGAAGAAGAGAGCGACCATAGTTATTCCAAATAGCAATGTAGGTGCACTGCTAATTACACAATTATCAGATGAAGACACAGTCTTAATAGAATAAAGTACGGGAATATGAAATTATATGCTGCCAGCTTATATTATGATATAAACGTACCAATACAAAACCAATTCAGCAGATTAGACGAAATACTGGAATTTTGCAAAGGAAATGGTGTTATAATTAATGTAGATACCAATTCGCGATCTACAACTTGGCATGATGTTCTAACAAATCCAAGGGGAGAAATACTAGAAGAATATTTAATCAGTAAACAACTTCATATATTAAACGAAAAATGCATAAACACAACATTTCAAACCAGCAGAGGATCAAGCAACATCGATTTAACTATAGTGAACAGCAATTTACTGACAGCAGTTAATGAATGGGAGATCAACAATGAAGAAAGTTGTTCAGATCACAACATAATAAAATGTTCTATAAGAATAGGACACCCAAGCAACGAAAGAAAGGAATACAAATATCAAACATTAAAATACGTGATGAATACAGATAAATGTACAGAATTTGATAATAATCTCGCTCTTGAAATGTGTAAGAAATTTAATATTTCATATGAAGAAAAACACATTGAAGAAATTGATACAAATCTAACCTTCATCATCATCATCATGAACAAATTCGTTTTAGGCCATGTGGCCTGTACGGTAAACCTAGCGAAGATGGTTTTGATCTTTCCACCGATGTTTTGGTTAAAATCTAACCTTTAGAGCATTAAATACATCGGACTCCGAAACACTAGTAGACATACATACATACATACATACATACATACATACATACATACATACATACATACATACATACATACATACATACATACATACATACATACATACATACATACATACATACATACATACATACATACATTTCAAATACAATTAAATTTGATACACTTTAGGATAAGTAAAACATAGAACAATAGTATTGTATATAGTAAACCATCTAGCTTTAAGTAAGATTAATTGTAAACACTGTTTAATTTTATAGTTGTATAATAAGAACACCACAATGCATGTAGTATTACTCCACGTAATGGAGCATGCAGTTGAATAATAAAATAAATAAAAAAAATACATACATACATACATGCATACATACATACATACATACATACATACATACATACATACATACATACATACATACATACATACATACATACACACATACACACACATACATACATACATACATACATACCATACATACATACATACATAATACATACATACTACATACATACATACATACATACATACATACATACATACATACATACATACATACATACATACATACATACATACATACATACATACATACATACATACATACATACATACATACATACATACATACATACATACATACATACATACATACATACATACATACATACATACATACATAACATACATACATACATACATACATACATACATACATACATACATACATACATACATACATACATACATACATACATACATACAACATACATACATACATACATACATACATACATACATACATACATACATACATACATACATACATACATACATACATAGTGTTCTGCCCAAGAGCAGATCTTTCACTGCAAACGCAGCATTCTCCACTCTTTCCTAAACTCAGGCTTCCTTTTCTTTACCGCATACAAACAATTTATTTCAATATTGTCTATAAATATCCATCCATAGTAATTCTGTCAGAGGGCAGGTCTTTCACTACAATCGTAGCATTTCCATGCTATGCTTTGTAGCTTTACTAGGGAATTATAGGTGTGGTGGCTTCCCGTTGCTTTCCACACCGGTGAAGGATGATGATGATAATGATAAGGATGATGATGATGGCCCGTTGATTTTCGGGGACCGTTGGGCCCTAATATTTCTGACATTTGTCTTGCAGGTGAGGAAAACCCCCGAAAACCCTCACCCAGAGCCTGTCCCAACCGGGAATCTAACCTGGGCTCGCTGGGTAACAAGGCAGCACGCTACCTCGAGACCACAGCTGTCTATAAATATAAAAACAGTTATTTTCATAGTTATACGGGTGCGAAACATGTACTCTTACTTTAAGGGAGGAAAGAAGATTACGAGTATATGAGAATAAAGTTCTAAGGAAACATTTTGGGCTAAAAAGAGATGAACAGACAGGTGAATGGAGAAAAAACTACATAATAGTGAACTAGTTGATATGTATAGGAATCCAGATATAATAAGAACACTTAAGTCTCGTAGAATGGGGAATGAAAGAGGGACATTGAAGCTTAATTTTTTGTTTCATATCATATTTGCCTTCATTGCCAAATGTCAAAAATATAGTTATAACATCTAAATATACATGCGTTACTGCTATAAAGTAAATAATTCTCTTTAAAAATTTGCTTCCCTGTTATGGTGGCCGCTAGATGGTAGTTGGAACGTCTTCCCGCTACCTCTTGCGTGAATTGAGAATACTACATATATAAGAAAAATGTATGTTTGTGTTGGAGTACTTGAGTAGCTCAGTTGGTTAGAGCGCTAAACGTACAGAGTTTAGAGATTCGGGTTCAAATCCCGACTTAAGCATTCATTTTTTTTTCATATATATAGCCTATATATGAATAAATTAAGTCTAGGCACGAATGACCAACAGGCCCGAGCACGCTATCAATGTTTTCCAAAAAATCAATAAATTGCAGTACTTCTGCTATTTACTAATCTTTATTTTCAATAAAATTTAAAATGTTGTGTTTCCACAATGTTTACTCACTTGATATTAAGCCATTTCTCAGCCCACTTTTTTTTTATTACAACCTGACAAAGAAGGTTTCACATGTTCATAATTCCAGTAAACGAAAGAAATAATGAAATAGAAAAAAGTATTAAAAAAATAAAGTGAGAGAGGTTTGGTTTGAAAAATCTACGACCTTAACACTACCCACTTTGCATATAAATTACTGGAGTCTTCATTCTCTCTCTCTCTCTCTCTCTCTCTCTCTCTCTCTCTTCTCTCTCTCTCTCTCTCTCTCTCTCTCTACCCTCCTATCGTGCCCCTTTCTTTCTACTTTTCTTCTATATCTTTTAAAAGAAAATGCAAAACTGAATTCCATTTTAGCGAAGAAAAAATAATTACTTACCCTTTCCCCTCTAAAGCCAAAAGTAGTTCTTCCTTAAATCGAATAGAGAGTGTTAATAAGATGTGGAAAGGGGGATATTTTCTTCCATATCATTTCCCATTTTAAAAGAAATGACAAGAAATTTTTCATGTAATTCTATTCCGTCTTCTTTAAAAAGAGAGAATAATTTTAATGATAGTTTTCCACTTGAATATTTCTGCTAGATAAATCATACAAGAATATCAGTAAATCATCAAAATAAAGGAACATCTCACTTTGCTGTCGTGGGAGTAAAACTATTAATATTTTGCGGTCAATTAAAAAATAATCAGAGTAGAAGTTTGTGATAATTGAATAATAATAATAATAATAATAATAATAATAATAATAATAATAATAATAATAGTAATAATAATAATGAAAATAATAACAATAATATTTATTATGAATTTATCTACAATACAGTAGTGTTCCCACAATTCATTGTAAATTGTACTCCACCATAAATACCTTCTCTCTGCACCATTTTCTGTTAATCCTCTTGACACCATACTCCTATCAACACTTTTAAAATTCAGCAGTTAAAATGCAGAAGATGAAACATTGATTTTGAAAGGTGTCCATATTGGAATTACTTGATGAAGTTTAATAATTTAGTTGAGGACGACTGACTTAGCAGGTACCAATTTTATATTTAATATATTTCCATACTCCTATGCACTCCTTGAATCCACTGTTCTTTTGGTTTCCCCATTCTTCTGTTGCCCTCCGCTTTAGAATTTAATATATTGTTAGTTATCCTGCCATCTGACATACTGTTTACGTGGTAAAATAATAATAATAATAATAATAATAATAATAATAATAATAATAATAATAATAATAATAATAATAATAATAATAATATACGAATTACATGTACTCTGCCATCCCAGCTTCTCTAAAAAAACGTTAAACTGAAAATATATAAAACTGTTATTCTCCCAGTTATATTATACGGAAGCGAGACATGGACTTTTGCTTTAAGGGAGGAGAAAAGGTTGTAATTTCTTGAGAAAAAAGATCTTAGGGAACATTTTAGAATAAAAAGAGACGAACAGACAGACGAATATAGGCCTAGAAGATTACAACAGTGAGCTACATGATATTTATGGGAGACTAAATCTAATGTGATAATTACGTCTTGTAGGCTGCGATGGGCAGGACATGTGGCACGAATGGGGAATGGAGAGAGACATGAAAACTTCTTATAAAAAAGATAAAGTGAAAGCTCCCAGTAAATGCCATGATCACTTTAGGTACATTTACAAGTGAGTACATCTACTGATAGCTCAAGAGTGCATTTGTGTTTATTATTGTATTTTTAAAGTGTTATCAAGTGTTTATTAAAACATATAAAATATCTGTTCTTTGCATTACTAGAAAAAAATTCTCTGTTCTCGAAATGTGACATAATAGACATGATATATTTTAATATTAAAGGGTTCAACTATGATATGACCTAATTTAATATCAAATTAAGAATTATGGTCTAAGCCTGAACAAGAACCATTCTAAAAACAAATTATATGAAGAATGTGGCGTAGGATTGGACATACTCGATGTAAACAAATAAACGCAATAGAAAAAGTGTTAATTGGGCTGGAATCCGTAAGGAAGAATTAAGATTGATAGACCAAAAGTAACTTGGAAGAGTACACTTGAAAATCAATCGAATGCGATGGGTAAAAGAAACAGACAAGAATTTGTCATGAAGTAGAACCAAATGGAAGAACTTCATCATGGACCTGTGTTCTAATTAGGAAAAAATGACTTCATGATGTCAGGTAATGATAAGTTAGGCACTAGAGAACACATTTAATTTAATATCTCCATTTTGGCGAAAATGTGACTTACTTAGTTCTTCCTGTATTTTTTCGATATTTTGTTTTTATTTCGTATTCACGGTATGTAATGTGAGTAAATTACTGTTGATTATACGTAACTCAGGTGAAATGAGATAGCACGTTACACGCTACAAGTAAATGCACATTTTACGAGAACAGCACTGTACATAGAAATAAAAAAAACACTGTTGAACGAGCAGAGAATGTACTTTACTTGGTTATGGTGTCAGCACAATGATAAATCGATGTGCCAGCCATGTATTAGAAACTACGACCCCTCCTTGTTTAAAACAGTAAATTAACTTCATTGTACCCCTCACTCCCCTAAACCGCGACCCGGTATCGCACAAACTTTCTCTGACATGTTTTACGCAGCGATACAGAAATTTAGAGAATTTATTTTGTCAGTTTCTGAATATATTCCAAAAATATTTTCAAAAGATACAAAAGCTTCACTGCATATAGAATATGAAACATAAATATAGAAATTAATAAATAACTCACTGATACTAATTACACTGGTCAACATGATTTTTGTCTCATAACTACCAATAGTTGTATTTAATGCAGTTTTTTTATCGTGTTTTCAAATATATATTCGGAATTTCTCCATCACCCACAGTTTTTTTTATTTCAATTTCTATTAATGGATTTAAATAATTATCTTTTTAATAAACTTTTTTCGTCCATTTGTCAATTGAGTGATGAGCACGGGGAACACTTTCATCGGGAGATTTCAGCTATGGAAAAAATATATCAAGGCAAATGGTATCCTATGCTGGCCGATTATTGTTGGACCATCAAGAAGGATGCTCCACAGGCGAAATATAGCAGAAAATCGTCATTTCTTACTTTCTAGGTGAGTCCGAATGTTCGAATATTGTGTAGTTACGAATGTTTAAAATATTAAAGTGTTTGAAATTATAAATTTCTGCCTCTCGGAAACCTTGTGTGATGGAGAAAAACTGATATCATATTTGAATTCAGGAGAAAAACACTATCATAATCACAAATTTTTATTTGTGAGACAAAAAAAAAGAGTTTATTTTTTGTTGCTCAGTATTACCTGAAGTTCAAGGCGTGCGGATGGAAGTTCTCCGTATATCCCTATCCTAGATTTTTCCCTAGTCATTTTCTGTATAATTCAATTCACTCAATTCTTGGTTAATGTTATTCTCCCGTCTCATTATTGGCCTTCCTACCATGTTTAAAACAATAAATTAATAATTTTAAATTTCATGGTAAACCACCAATGAGGTTATTATTTAAAATATTAAAATTATTAAATTCGTACTTATTACATCAGTCGTTCTCAACTAAGACTTCTGTTTATAGCTATTTTTTATAACGTGATGTTAGAGCAGATCTTAATATATAAATATTACGTGTCACGTTGTTTGTCCGCGATGGAATCCTAAACTACTGAACCGATTTTAATAAAATATTGCACACTGTGTGCAGTTTGATCTAACTTGAGACTTAGGGAAGTTTATAACTAAATTTATAGTCGCATTATTTTTATTGCAAATTATTTGTTTATTATTTAACAAATAGTTATAATTATCTGTGAGTTCCATACGATTCTAACAGATAGCCGTGTAAGGTAATTGGTTTATTATTTAACCAGGTGGCTGTGCTTTTTGTTGCTCGCGCGAATTTCAATTGAATTACAAATATTGATTATTTCATAATTTAAGTGTGTTTGTGTTTATTTTATTTTCAATATATTGATAATAATATTAATTTGGTGTGTAATTATTAGTTTTAAGTAATCTGGCTGAAAGACAGCAACTTAATTTAAATTTAACTGGACCGAGAAGAGACATTGAACAATATGGCGAATCAGTTCTAAAGACCATGAATTATAAGATATCAAGTGAATTTCCGCAAATTGGTATAGGCCTATGTGACATAAAGCTTACATTTAAGAAGAATGTCAATTTAAAAACATATGAAGGTCCTAAGGAACGGAATAACCGAACTGTAAGTAAGTCTGTTAGTTATAATAATATGCCTAATATTACAGAAACAATCTCCATGCCTCAATTAAATGAAAAACGAGATGACTATAATATATCACAAGATGATATTACTATACAGAGACTTCTTGATGATGATGAGAATCCAAACTGCCAACAAGTTTGTAGAAAAAAACGAAAGTATAATGAAATCAGCAAGCCTCCTCAAAATATTCCATCAATAAATGTATATAATCCTTATGATACACTTATGATGATACTGAGAATGCAGACAACATAAATTCATCTCAATGAACAAAACCACTTCCACATAAACCACCACCCATATTTATACCGGGTATAGTTAACGTAGCGTAGTGGTTAAGGCACTGCGCTACAAGCCGGAAGGTCGAGGGTTCAAGTCCCGGTGGGGTCAGGATTTTTAAACTGACCAAAACCTTCTCGCGGCACTTTGGCCCTGGGGTCGACTCAGCCTCTAACGGAAATGAGTACCAGACGCTTGTTCTGGGGTAAAGGCGGCCGTCACGCAGGGCTGACAACCCGGCTGACATCAAGTGCCGATTGCCCCAAGGGCCTCCTGAGGCCTGTAGTGGGAATACTTTACTTTTATAGTTAACGTACCAGAACTAAAAAAATGTGTAAAACAAAAACTTTCTGATTTAGATTTCTCACTTAGTTTACTACAATATATTTTAACGTATACCTTAGCAACAGCAACGCGTGGCCGGAACTTATATATATTTATATATACATAAAACTAAGTCAGATTAGTTACACTATTTATAACTCAAGAACGGCTTGACCGATTTTTATGATGTTTGATTTGTTGGATTTGTTTCCGCCCCGAATAGCAGATAACTATTAAAACATCGGAAAAATTAACGTAAAAATATTTAAAGGCGATACGACGTTCGCCGGGCCAGCTAGTATATATATGTTTGTGCCTGAATGTCAGAGTGGCGCAGTTGGAAGCGCTCTAAAATTTAGAATTAGAGGTAAAAATATAAAATATCCTCAACTCACGTCCAACTCAGGGTCGAGGGATGAGATGAAATGAAGCCCCTTATATAGAGGTCTGTGAATGACAAGGATGCCGGCCGACCACGCATGACGCACCATCACAGGAGCACATGAACGAAATGAAACGAAATGGAAAAAATGAGAATGGAGATATGATGGAATGAAATTGTGGCAGGGGAAAACGGGAGAAAACGCCGAGAAAAACCTGCCCAAGCTCCGTTTCGACCACAAACCCACATGGAGTGACCGAGACTCGATCTCGAAACCCCAGTGTTGAGAGGCGAGCGTCTAACTGCTTGCGCCGAGCCGCCAGAATTAGAGGTCTTGGGTTCAAATCCCGGTTCAGGCATGTTGCTCTTTTCATGTCATAATTGTCATTCATTGCTAAATATAAAAAATAATTAGTAGCACTAAATAAACAAGTACATAAAGTAAAAATTCTCTTTAAAAATGCTCACTTATAGTAGCCACTAGATGGCAGTTCGGCAGATGTCACTCTGTGTCTCGTGAATTGAGAATTATATATCTGGAAGCAAATTAAATGTTTCTGCTGGGAGGCCAGAGTGGCGCAGTCGGAAGCGCGCTAACGTATAGAGTTAGATGTCTCGGGTTCAAATCCCGATTCAGATGTTTTTCTTTTCATGTCATATATATCCACCGCTGTGGTCTCGAGGTAGCGTACTGCCTTGTCACTCAACGGGCCCGGGTTCGGTCTCTTGTCGGGGAAGTTTTTCTGGGTGAGGTTTTTATCGCGGTCTTTCCTCACCTGTAAGACAAATAACGGTCCCCGAAATCATATGACCATCGCCATCGCCATCGCCATCGCCATCGCCATCGCCATCGCCATCGCCATCGCCATCGCCATCGCCATCGCCATCGCCATCGCCATCGCCATCGCCATCGCCATCGCCATCGCCATCGCCATCGCCATCGCCATCGCCATCGCCATCGCCATCGCCATCGCCATCGCCATCGCCATCGCCATCGCCATCGCCATCGCCATCGCCATCGCCATCGCCATCGCCATCGCCATCGCCATCGCCATCACCGGTGTGGAAAGCAACGGGAAGCTACCACACCTACAATTCCCTAGTAAAGCTGCAAAGCATAGCAGTGAAAGACCTGCCTTCGGGCAGAATTACTATATATATATATATATATATATATATATATATATATAGTTATTGCAACTGTGGGGGCAATAAATAAACTGTAGGATAGATGTGAATTTATAGTTCATAATTTGAAAATTTCAAAATAGTACTTACTTTCAGATATTATTATTCAACGTAAACAAATAATTAAGCTACGAAAGTAACGTTTAGACAAACAATCAATCAGCAGAGATATCTTATATATAATGCTTGAGACATGTCTAACATAATATTTAATTCAAAGGAGTAGGCCTATCTAAATGTTCACGTCTTACACATCGAACAATTAAATCATCTCTCATGCACGTCTGAATTTAATGTTTGGCAATGTTTTATAAACAGAAATTTGTTTTAGTTTAGGACGACTAGCACAACAGGTAATATTATAATTTTATTTTTTTTTATTTCAGGATTATTTCTAATATATATACAGGTATGCTTAATCAAAATGTACTATTTATGTATTTCGGTTTTTTTAGCATTAAGTTCTTTTACAATGTATGAGGAGCTGGCCCATACCATCAACTCCCAACCTGGAGGACCAGAGACTTTTCCTGGAGTCCACCATAGATCAATTACTTTCACTGCAGCTAAGAATCTGATCCATCCTTTAATATTTTAAACAGTAAACTCCTCACTTTCCTAACTCGCTACACGGTATCTCACAAACTTTCTCTGACGTATTATCCGCAGCGAAATAGAAATTTACAAAATTTATTTTATCATTTTCCCTTTTCCTTGCATTTATCGTCAACAGAATTAACCCTCCAGTTCATCCAAGGCTTGTGAGAATTTAAAGCAAATCTAAAATACTGTCCGACGGGTTGCTAGCCCAAAGGGCATCCATCCATGCAGCATTTCCTCTGCAAGTGATGTTATGGTTATACCGCCAATACTCGGTCCCCAGAGCCTCATATATTACATGAAGTTTGCACCATGGGCAGGTTGAGGGAAGGAGAGGAGAGCAGGGTAACTTCTAATGTAATTAAATTTATGAGATATAAAGAAGGGTAAATTCTATCTCCAGGGAATTTGTCCCAACCAGGATCGAACCCTGGCCCGCTGTATACTAGGCAACGACGTTACCTCGAACCACAGAGGAGGACTAAATTATATCATAACGTTTTAAAATGCAAGGTGATGAATATCATATAAGGTTACTGATATTCAAATATTTAAAACAATAAAATTTGTACCTGTTGTGGCAGTCGTCCTCAACAAATTATATTTGTATAAAATATTCAGCTAGGCCTTTCGGAAAAGGTTCCATTTTCATAGCTATTCATTGGGTACTGGTTGTTTTTAACGAATATATTGCATAGTGTGTTGATCTTATAGGGCTTGTTCTCGTTCAGCAGGTTAGCATTTATTGTTTGGTTCATAATTCCTATTTCTTGTAAGATGTTTATTTTCTGGTTATTATTTCCTCTACGCATTATTGAGAGAGTGTTATGTATTGTGTTGAAGTGATCATCGGTGTTTGTAACATGTTTAGCGAAACTTGATTTGCCTCCATTTTTTATGAAAACAGTGAAATGCTCATTATAATTTATTTTAAAACTTCTGGTTTTGTCGTTAAACCAACCAGTACCCAATGAACAGCTTTGAAAATGGAACCGGTTCCGAAAGGCCTAGCTGAATATTTTATACAAATTTAATTTGTTGAGGACGACTGCTACAACAGTTATAATTTTATTGTTTTAACATTTAACAATATCCTCAACGGCGCAAAATGTTTCTTAAAAGTATTTGTTTTACTATTTACTAATATTTGTTTTTCTTTTCCTTACAGGTACGTGTACAGAATTCAGTGAAATTAATCAGACGAAAAATAAGAGGTACGCCTACTATTACTATATAGAAGGTTTTTATGAAATAAGGTAGAATCTATAGTATTTTATTTAATTAAGCTCTTTAATGACGATCAGGTTGTGATATCTGAGACAGAAGATGGCCTACAACGGGCAATTTACAAATTAAGTAAAATATGTGAAATACACAACTAGAAAATATCTACTCTAAAAAAATTTTAGCTTTTCAAGGATATGAGCCGCTAAGAGTAAAAATTCAATTAGAGAATAAAATAATGAAAAAGTGAGCAATTTTAATTATCTGGGATACAATGTATAATATAGAAAAAGTGAAGACATTGATAAGAAAATAAATAAATTTAATTATGTGTGTGGCACCATAAAACGAAGCCTCAAAGGAACTAGAAAGAAGATACTTTTAAACGTTTATAAAACAATGGCGGTTCCAACACTACTATGTGGATCGGAACATTGGGTCTTAACAAAAAACCAAGAACGAAGAATAGAGTCGTTAGAAATGAGGTTTCTGAGGAGTATAGCTGGCTAGGCAATAATGGATCAAAGGCGAAGTGAGGATATACGAAGAGAACTGAATATATTCAAACTATTAGATAGAATTACCCAATACAGAGATGAATGGATGGACCACATCAATAGAATGGATAACAATATAATTCCGAAACAGATTATTCATTATAAACCACCAGGACGAAGAAATGTTGAAAGACCCAGAAAAAGATAGATAGACCAATTCTAACATGAGATCGGAACAGACCAGCAGGTCGCTGATGATGATGATGATGATGATAAGCTCTTTAAAGCTGCAGACCATTGGTAGATCGTGTAAATAATTTAATTGAGTATATTTTTTTAAAATAAATGCCGTCGTCCACCGTTGTTATGAATGGACGTTTCGTCTACTGCAGTAGTAGACATACTCAGGAGAAAGTTCTTACTCTGTATGAACTCCTCAGCTGACGGCTACAGACATATCAACGCTGGTTCACCCGAGAAAATGATTTTAAGAATCAAGACAACAGTTATTGAAGCCTACAATGTTAGTTTAATTTAATTCAGTTATATCTAACTCACTGGCACAATCGAACCCGTAGGTTCATGGCCGCGCGGACATAAGTTCTCCATACATCCCTATCCTGAGCCAATGTTTTCCAATCATCCCCTGTATAATCAACTTCCCTCAAATCATGGTTAATGTTATTCTCCCATCTCATTCTTGATCTACCAAATGGGAATTTACCCTCTAGTTTTCCTACAAGAAGCTTCCATGCACGTCTTTCATTCCCCATTCGTGCCACATGTCCTGCCCTTCGCAATCTACGAGATTTAACTGTTCTCATTATATCTGACTTCCTATAAAGACCATGTAATTCACTGTTTAACAGTCTTCTCCATTCACCTGTCTTTTCAGCTGTCTTAATTTAGTTACATCTCGATGGTATAATAGTACTGTAGGCTTTTTAACTTTCTTTTACTGTATTTATCTATTTTTATTTATTTTACCTGATGGAGTTATGACCATAAGGTCTTCTCTTCCACTTCATCAGGGTTAAATTATACATACAATAACAATTATAAATTACCAACAACTTAATACATAACAGGCATAGGATACACAATATACAGTGGATAAGAAAAAAAACAAGAAAATATTAAAATAACAATAATAACCCGTAATTTAAGTAAATGGCTTGGTGAAGCACATAACAACAACAATAGTAATATAATATTCAATTAATTAATTGGCTTCTAAACAACTTAATAATACGATAATAACCTATAATTTAATTAGGTAAATAGTTTGTAAAGAACATAATAATAGTAACCTATAATTTCGTTAAGTAATTGGCTTTTTAAAGAATATAATATTGTATCTTGTAAGCAATTGATTCCCTTAACAAGATTTAGACGCTCTTCTCTTACAGGGAAGAAATTGAACCATACTAATTTGGTTACACTTGTTTTTGTATAGATGTCATTGGAGTGGCCGCGTTGTCAGTGTTCCGCCTCGTAGTGACATCTAAGAAACCAAGGTAGTACTAGGACGGGAAAATTCGATAAATTTTGCGTAGAGACCTTTTTGTTCAGGCTTCTTTTACGAGCCTGAAAATCTTCAGACTCCGGACCCACGGCTTAAAGTCCCTCCCGGTGAACTTGCTCCTTGGATTATCCCATCCTAAACAAAATCATCCAACGACCCTGGCCGGGCTTGAATCCGTGACCTTCGGGACCAGAGGCAAGGAAAATAAACATAGTCCACCGCGGCTGATAAAGAATATAATAATAACAATAATAATCTATAATTTGATTGAGTAATTGGCTTGGTAAAGAACATACAGACTATCATTAATAGGGGTTTCATCTCATCCCTCGATCTGGTAATACGCCGGACACAAGTGGATGAATTATTTTACTATTTATCCTCGTCTTTACGTTACAGACATCGTATACGTCATGAGGTAGAACGACCCTAGTACTTGCAGTTAACAACTACGAGTACGTAGTATTGGATCGCATTTGGAGGATTATAGGTTCGAACTCTTGTGTCGACAAATCTTAGATTTCCCCTGGTTATTCTCAGTGGTAAGGCAAATTCTGGATCAGGATTTCATTACCAGAACTCAATGAATCATAATCACATTTCATATCATTAGAAAATAATAAATCAATGAACTTACACAATAACAATATACATATTCAATCAACAGATATTGCTCGCGCACTCTAAGCTATCGACTCCGTGACGTCATTCTTATATTGGGGAAACAAGAGGTGAATTGGTACTATTCACTGACTTAAAATATCGACTCATCTGGTTATTAGCGAAGAGGCATTTTAAATGTGAATTTGTACTTAGAAGTTATTATAAGTTAAGCTAAACTTATAACTTACTGCAAAATTATCGCGTGTGGCACACGACAGGAACTATCTCTACTTTGATACAAACAATGAAGACAGAGTTTTCATTTAGATCTATGCTAGGAGTTTTGGCAATATACTAATTGAAAGACTTTTTTGTTATATTATTTATTGTAATTGTTTTTATACTGTTTTATTAATTTAAGTAGCTTAGAATTGAAGATACTATGGAATATAGAATGGAGGTAAACTTGGGCTATAAGACGACAAATAACTAAGGCCCCCAACCGCCAATTAACAATGCACGAAGTATACATTGATAGATAGGTTTGGTTATCGAGGACATGTGATAAAATTCATAGTCATTGATTTATTATCTTTATTTAAAAGGATTCATGTAAAAATAGTTTATTCAATTCAAAGACAGATCATTCGCATACAATATAAGTATAGGGCCTAACATGGAGCTCTGAGATACGACAATATATACAGAGCCTACTGGATACAAATAAAATTATAGACTGAATCTGACCGAACATGTTGAAACAGCTATAAATAGGCATATACTTAAAAATTGTGCCATAATTGGTTAAATGAGAAAATTCGCAATTTTGTTATAACTTAAACAATGCTACAATTTCGAATAATAGGCGGGATTATATATCATTTTTTATTTAAAAGCTGTACCAATTTAGTTGCATAGCAACCAGTAATAAGAGACAATTGGATTAACGTTTTCACTCCGAGTTGCCTCTGTTCGGTCCCAGAGGATGCCGCCATATTGCTAGAATCCCTTATTAAACTTTGTCTTCAGCTCTCAAAACAATGAAAGCAAAAATGGCGAAATGTTCCTTGGAAGTCAAATTAAGTTAACCCGAGAGAAATCTATTAAAATGATGGATATCCATACAGGATATTTGAATGGATATGACAAAGAAAGAGCTAAGTACAATTTTAAAAACATTGCGACTTCATATATTTAAGAATGTATTATATAAAGGCCTGTATACATATAATTAATAATTATTTTAGTAATGAGATTCTCTTCTATACAGAGGTCAAATCAATCAACAATTTTAAAATTCATATTAAAGCACCATTGAGGTTATGTAATAAGATATTATATATAAAATTGGTACCTGGTAAGTCAGTCGTCCTCAACTAAATTATTAAACTTTATCAAATAGTTCCAATATGGAGGCCTTTCAAAAACAATGTTTCATCTTCTGCATTTTAACTGGTACTGATGTTGTATAAGTTGTACAACGGATTTATGTTTGCGGGTGTGTTCTCATTGAGTAGGTTTGTATTCTGTGCTTATTTTAGAATCTCGATATCTTCAAGGATGCTGATCATATGTTGTTATATTCTCTGCACCGATAAAACTGTATCAGTACTACACAGAGAGTATAACAACAACAGGATCAGCATCCTTGAAGACATAGAGATTCTAAAAGGAGCAAAGAATACAGACCTACTCAATGAGAACACACCCGCAGACATAAACCCGTTGTAGAACTTACACAACATCAGTACCAGTTAAAATGCAGAAGATGAAACATTGTTTTTTCATAGGCCTCCATATTGGAACTACTTGATAAAGTTTAATGATTTAGTTGAGGACGATTGACTTATCAGTTACCAATTTTATATTTAATATATCAGTATCAAAATATAAATTAATTTACAATATTGACATCTAATATACACAAAGTTAGATATTACTTTCCAGAACTCTACACTGTTTATGATGTTACGCCATTTGTCTCTTGTACATCATCCTCCACTACACTAAATGTTTCCACTGACATGTGCACATTCTGTATCCAGGTAGTAGCAGATCGTCCACTTCCTCCTCTCCTCTTAATTTCCAATTATTCTTGTACAACCCTGCGTAATTTTCTTTCTCCCATTCTACGTACATGTCCGTACCATTGTAGTATTTTCATTTCAATTTTGACGACACTTTCTTCTTCCACTTCCAAGTTCCGAGGCATATTGTTCACTTTTTTTAGCAATTTAATTTTACATGAGTGATGACCCGGTCCACCGCACAACCTCCTCCTGGGAGGATCAGGTATTTGAATTCGGAGTATCCTTCTCCTAGATGGGTTACCTTCACTGCGGCTCAGACCCATCTCCCAATTTTCTGTTAGGGTTTCTTCCATTAGTCTTTGTCAATCCAGTGTCATAATGCAAGACAGCAGTGCTTGTTGGTCTGCCGGTGGTATTTCATTTCCGTACTACCACCCATGTGTGGGAGGCTTTCCCTATCCTCCACCTCGGAAACCCACCCCAAAACCTCCTCATGAGAGGATCAGGTATTTAATTTCAGAGTATCCTTCTGCTAGATGAGTGACCTTCACTCCAGCTTTGAGTCCCATCTCCTCAATTTTCTGTTAGGGTTTGTTTCCTTAGTCTTTTACAATCCAATGTCACACTGCAAGACAGCAGTGCCTGTTCGTCCTCCTACCACCCATATCTGGAAGGCTTTCCCTGGGGATTCGCCCTCTAGGGTTCCAGGCTCCCCCAAGGGATAATTTAATAATAATAATAATAATAATAATAATAATAATAATAATAATAATAATAATAATAATTAACTGGATGAATCATTTGCAACGAATGAGTTGAGATAGAGTTCCCAAGGTCATACTTCGTTACTGTCCAACAGGGAAGAGATCTCTGGGCCTTCCAAGGAAACGCTGGATACAAAAGTAATCAGTGAGATCGTAACAGGCCTATAGGCCTAAGACTTGGTTGGATGAAGAAGAAGAAGAAGATAATAATTTTATATACATATTTTCAATTTTTATACATCTTTCTGTGTCTAAAGTTTTATTTTCCTTCTTCATTCGTTCCTATCCATCCACTCTATGTCAGAAAGTATTCTTGTTCTCATTCCTGTCCCAAGCCAGGAATTAATTAGAAAACATTAGCTCAATATAGGGATGTATGGAGAGCTTATGCACGCGCGGTCATGAATCTACGGGTTCGATAGTGCCAGTGAGTTAGTTAACGGTATGATCAAGGACCCATGGCTTTACTCCTTTCCAAAGGAAGTCATACCCAGTTTTTTTCATGTATTTAAAAAACAATTATCAACCCTCCAAAGTAGAATCGAGCTTTAGAACCTTTAGGCATCGAGTCTCAGGTACATACATAGTGATTTCAGCACATTCTGTAGAGGATTATAATTGTAAATAAGAAGAGGGTGACATATCTCGAAGTAGTTTCGATTTTATCAGTTCTTTCATTTTTTCGGATCCAATAAGCAGTGAATTCAAAAGGACTTTCGCATAAGGAATTTGCCCTTTCTTAGAAGTATTACTTTTTTCAACATTTAATCCCTAGAAAGGGAGAGATGACATCTGATATGTTACATCAGGCATTACCACCCAGCTGGCTTATTCACAATACACGCTAATACCGTACACTAATACTCTATCTTCCTTTCCCACGAGAGGCAGTCAAAAAGGAAATCGGTCACATGGGAAAAAATCATTAATTCAATTAAACATCTGGTTTATGATTCTTTTGGTAGGGTTTTGAAATATGCGAATACTTGTGTGCTGGTACAATTGTCCCTGGAACAATCGTCATGGCTTTTTCTACGAGATCGTAGAAACGTTCATTCCTTATCCCTTCTTTACAAAATTTTTCATCAGAATATGATTTATTTTATGCCATTAGTAGTTTTTTTCCTATCTTGTACATTTCACATATTACTTGTTAAATCTAGTGTAAATCTACATATATTGTAGATAAGAATTATATATTTTAGATATAACATTAGGCCTAATAATTTTTGTTTATTGATATTTAGATGTAAGACTTTTTTTTGTATTTTTTAAACTGGTTAAGTGATAGTCAAGGCCTTAAGGTCTTAACTCTGCCAGATAAAATAAAGCTATTATTATTATTGTTATTATTATTATTATTATTATTATTATTATTATTATTATTATTATTATTATTATTATTATTATTATTATTACTAAAACTTATTTATACATTGGTGGGGAGTATACTATTCTATGGTGCGGAAGCGTGGGCATTAAGCAGAGAGTAAGCACATAAACTATTGGTCACATAGGTAAACTTCTAGAGTAGAGCTTCTAGAAAAATATAAGAAGAAACAAAATTAGGAATACTAAAATCAGAGAAATAATGGATATTCAAAATTATATTCTACAAGCTATTGAAGAAAGAGAACTAAAATGGTTTTGCCACGTAAAGATGAAATCAGATGAATACTTTAGATGAAATTAAATTTTGAAGCGGAGGGCAACAGAAGAAAGGGGAGACCAAAAGAACAGTGAGTTCAAGGAGTGCATAGGAGTATGGTGTTGAGAGGATTAACAAAGAGTGATGAAGAGAATAGGGGGATTTATGGAGGAATAGAATTTACAATAGGTTGTAGGAAAACTACTGTATTTAGAGACATTCCTAATAAAGATTATTATTTTTATCATCATCATCAACAACAAGGATTAAGCCCAATGGCCTGTTCCAATCTCATTAGAAGTCGAATTGGTCCATATCCTGAAATCCAATCCGGCCCTTGCTTTGAGATGAATCAGTAATAATAAATGTCTCCTGACCGCGTTACGAGCGCTATGCAGGGTAAGGATAATGACAGGGCTGCTATCTCAGAGCATCTATCCATGCTCCTCTAAGTATTAACCCCTTTAGAGAGGGTTGCTGCTTCCGCCCCTTGAGCCATTGTGATGATCGCCTGGTATCACGTCGCCTCGTAGACCGTTGCAGACTTTTTGGTCGATGTCAACCTTCTGGCCGACGTCTCCCATGTTGCGGACTATTCTTAGTTTCCTCTCACCTCTAACCAATCGGCAAGTTAGTAAATCTAAATTCCCCGATTTGATCGTCTGGTTCATTGAGTACTCGGTGCCCCCACTACGTCGAGGTGATAGTCCACGGGGGGAATATTATATCTTCGTTTCTTATTTTATCTATTTTATAACATATCTTAATAGATCTGAATTTGTTTTTGTATTTTATAATAATAATAATAATAATAATAATAATAATAATAAAAATTATTATTTATATTTAGTGTATTTTATAATAAAAATTATTATTTTATTAATATTATTATTATTATTATAAAATACAAAAACTAATTCAGATCAATTAAGAGATGTTACAAATTAGATAAAATAAGAAATGATTATATCCGCAACGACTTCAACTTCTTTCACGTCCATGAATTTTTTTTTGGATTATAGAACTATATGGAATACTCATGTATTGGGGATGCCAACATTCCGCTTTCCAAAGAACATGAAATCGGAATCTAGGACGACCACGGAAGCGTTAGGAAGAAGTCCATTTAACTATAACGTAGGCCGGAAGAGGTGATTCTCCTAAATCCTGAAATGATGATGATTGATGATGATGATGATGATAAAATACTACACATGTCATTGCCTAATAATACACAACACTTGGTTAGACTCTCTGGTACACTTAAATTAGACACCCCATCCCTTCAGCACATTGTTCCTCCTCACAATATCGAAACTCCTTCGCCTTTTTCTTCTTCAATCAGGGATTAGACTCTTAATGCCTCTTCCAGCTTCACACATTCTCCAACCAACGTTTCCCTGGTCTTCCCAAATCTCTCCTTCCTTTGGGTTTATAATCAAGAATTCTTCTAGGAGTGCGACTGTACCTCATTCTTTCTAGGTGCTCAATCTCTAGTTGATCTCTATAATGATGAATTATTTCCTCTAATTATATTACATTTAATTATTTTCTTACATCCTCATTTTTAAATTTATGTAACCTAGTATAACCGTTAATGTCATCAATGTAGGAAGTAAGTCTGCTTATTAATATATTTGTTAGAATTTTGTACGAAGTTGAAAGTATTCAGATGGCCCTGTAGTTGTTGCAATGAGTTTATTCTCCTTTCTTATAGATTTCTACGATAATCAATATTCATCTGGAAGAGCTACTTGTGGGAAACCCAGAGGGAAAACGCCCAGTTGGTAGACCAAGGTGGGGGAATAACATTAACCAAGATTTGAGAGAAGTAAATTATATAGGAAATGATTGGAAAACATTAGCTCAGGATAGGGATCTATGGAGAGCTTATTTCCGCACGGCCATGAATGAACGGGTTCGATAGTGCCAGTGAGTTAGTTAGTATAACCCTTAACTGATCTCAGAAACCTCATTTGTGTAGCCTGCAATTTGTTAATGTCATTTGGTGTCATGGTCCAAGTTTCTGAACCATACAGTATAACTGGTATTGCTGTCACCGTATAAAACTTCATTTGATTTTCCTTTCTCCACGAAGCGCCGGTAATGAATCTGGACGACGTTTTTTATTACTCAGAATCTTCACTAACTAACTAACTAACTCACTGGCACTATCGAACCCTTAGGTTTATGACGGCGTGGACATAAGCTCTCCATATATTCCTATCCTGAGCTAATGTTTTTCAATCATTCCCTGTGTAATCTACTTCCCTCAAATAATGGTTAATGTTATTCTCTCACATCATTCTTGGTCTACCAACTGGGCGTTTTCCCTCTGGTTTTCATACAAGTAGCTTCCATGCAAGACTTTCATTATCCATTCATGCCACATGTCCTGCCCATCGCAGTCTATGAGACTTAATTCTTCTTGTTATATCTGGTTTCCTATAAAGATCATGTAGTCTTCTCCATTCGCCTGTCTGTTCATTTATCTTTTATCCAAAAAATCCTAACAACTTTATTCTCAAATACTCGTAAACTTCTTTCCTCCCTTAAAATAAGAGTCCATGATAATATAACTGGTAGAATAACAATTTTATATATTTTCAGTTTAACGTTTTTTGAAAGGAGTTGGGACATCAAAAGTCTCTGTAATACATAATAGCATTAATTTCCAGGATTGAGCCTATGTTTAATTTCTTTGTGCATTTCATTCCTATCTGAGATTATTGTTGCTAGGTATTTTAATTCAGCCACTTCCTCAATTTTTTTCACATTCCTTTGTAATTCCCTAAAAAAGTAACATCTATATACACCTGAGAATTAATTTTTTCTCTGCATGTTCTAGGAGTACATATTTGTACGGTAAGATAGAGGCGGTGCATTAATTTGATTAACACAAACCCAACACACTGGGACACACCACAGTTGTGACGTCACAAAGCTTAGCTCAACTGTAATTACAAGTTAAATGTCAGGCGGTTAGGTTGCGTTCCCATTGTAATTGTCTTCAAAGGAAACCAAAGACCATGTTCCTTAAAGACCTTCTTCTTCTTCTTCTTCTTCGTCACGGTTTATGCTTTTGCCAGCCAAATTGCTGCTGTTTCCATCTTTTCTTTGGTCTTCCCAAACTTCTTCTTCCTCTTGGTGAATAGTTGTATGCTGATTTTGGTATTCTGTTCTCAGTCATCTTTGCTAAGTTATCTTTCGAGTTTTATTTTGTATTTCACTATTGTTGTGTTTAATTCCTCTACTTTTAGTTGTTGTCTTATTTCTATGTTGTGTTTTTGTCTGTTCTTTGATATCCTGCTATTGGTCTCAAGAATTTCATTTCAGGAGCGTGTATTCTGGCAGATTCATGTGTTGTCACTGTCCATGTTTGGGATCCGTTTGTAATAATAGGAACTGCCATTGTCTTTATAATTTCATTATAGAGTCTTTTCTAGCTTTATTTTTCAAAGTTCTTTTTAGTGTTCCTGTTGTATAATTAAATTTATTTAGTTTTTTATTTTCGTCTGTTTCCGTTGTGTATGCTATTTCGCAATGTAGGAAGTTATATTCTGTCACTTGTTCCATTGGTTTATTTTCTAATATTATCTTTGTCCGAACTGGTTGAACGCCCTTGAAAGCCGTGGGTTTTTATTTTTCTGATGATATTTCCATATTTTATTTTTTTATATTTCGTTTAGTTTATATACATTCATTGTAATTTGTCTTCTGTTTTTGCTATTAAAGACCAACTCTCACGACCTGTCGCAAGAGGATTTGTAACTTTGAATCACAGACTTACTTTCCATGCCACACAATGATATGTAGGGCCTCTCCGGATGACTAATCACCTCAATGCCAGAGCCACCTCCGAGACAACACGGACATTTAAGACAAGATACATCATCATCTTACATATTCGTACTGAGCAAGGTAAATGTGAATAAGATATTGAGATGATCAGACGATGTTCGGGAAACATCTGGGCCTTAACGTTTCCTAAAATTTGTCCTACAGTTGAGAAAACACTCCGAAAAATTAATTCAGGAAACGTTTCTTGACCGGAGATCGAATCCGGCTCACTGTGTAGAAGACAACAACGTTAACCCGAATGACAATGGTGAAATTATTATTATTATTATTATTATTATTATTATTATTGTTATTATTAGTATTATTATTATTATTATTATTATTATTATTATTATTATTATTATTATTATTATTACTGCTACTAGTGTTGCTATTAAGTCCACCGCTGTGGTCTCCAGGTAACATGCTGCCTTGTCACGCAGCGAGACCGGGTTCGATCTCCGTTCGGGACAAGTTTCCTGGGTGAGGTTTTTTTCCTTTTGGCGGGGTTTTCTTCATTTGCAAGACAAAATGCTAGGAAACTTTAAGGCCAAAACGGTCCCCGAATATCATCTTGCCATCATTAACATCAATATCATATTCGCCTAATTAGCTTAAGTTTAGTTCAAGGCCTCTCCTGGCGCATCATTGCCACATCATCAACTTACATATCATCGGGGCAGCGTAACCCCGTCTTCTATGCGCCACAACCTCAGAAGTGGGTTACAAGTACGCCATTGTGAGGAGAGAATGTCAGAAATGTCGAAATAACAACCTGGGGCATTAAAAATATATATATATATATATATATATATTATTAGTGTATGAGGAAGACGTAAAGATGTTTGGATGGATGGAGTAAGAAGTAAGAGATGAGGGATGTTCGGGACCACAACAAATGGAGAAAGCGAATTTTTTGATGATGACGAAAACAATTGTATTGTTCATAATTTCACTGGCACTACGAAACCATATGCGCGGACATAAGCTCTCCATACATCCTTATCTTGAGATAATGTTTTCCAATCATACCCTGTATAATCTACTTCCCTCAAATCATGGTTAATGTTATTTTCCTACCTCATTCTTGGTCTACCAACTGGACGATTTCCCTCCGGTCCTCCTACAAGAAGAAGCTTCCATGCCCCTATTTCATTCCCCGGGGCACGCCGTAGCGTAAGGTTAAGGCACTGAGCTACAAGCCGGAGGGTCGAGGGTTCAAGTCCCTTTGGGGTCAGGATTTTTAAACTGATCCAAACCCTCTGGCGGCACTATGGTCCTGGGGTCGACTCAGCCTCTAACGGAAATGAGTACCAGACGCTTGTTCTGGGGTAAAGGCGGCCGTCACGCAGGGCTGACAACCCGGCTGACATAAAGTACCGATTGTCTGGAAAAAGTGGGAGCCTTAACCTCCCACTACCCCAAGGGCCTCCGGGCCTGATGTGGGATCACTTTACTTTTACTTTACTTCATGCAACATGTCCTACCCACAGCAGTCTACTAGACTTAACTGTTATTATTATATCTGGTTTCCTGTAAAAATCATATAGTCCACTGTGATGTAGTCTTCTTCATTCGCTTGTCTGTCCGTCTCTCTCTTGTCCAAAAATGTTCCAATGAACTTTATTTTTCAAATACTCATGAACTTTTCTCCTCCCTTAAAGTAAGAGTCCATATTTTGCATCCATATAATATAACTGGGAGATTAGCAGTTTTATATATTTTCAGTTTAATGTTTTTTGAGAGAAGTTGGGACGATAAAGGTCTCTGTAATGTATAACAGCATGCATTTCCATTATTGGGCGAATGTTTAATTTTTTTGTGCTTCTCATTCCTAACTCTATTTAGGCCTACTGTTCCTAGGTATTTGAATTCAGCCACTTCTTCAAAATTTTCCTCATTATATAATGTATTTCTATGTGTGACCATATATATTTATACTTTCGTATTTTTATGTGTGAACATATACACTGCTCAAAACAAATAGAGGAACACTTGTAATAAATTGAATAAGTAATTGTTTTTTAAAGCTGTGATGCTGAAAGTTGGACAAATATGTAAATTGAATTATTAATTTTATCATTGGATACAAATTTTAGAGATCCATGGCCTAAATACAGATAAATTACCTCAAATAACAAATATAGAGAATTTTTTTATTTTGGAAGGCACTGGCCATTTCTAATTGGTAAGCTTCCTGATGTTGCTATAGTGACGAATGTTGATTATTGCTTTGTTTATTGAAGTATCTGACAAAATGAGGCATTTAAATGAGTTTGAAGTGTATCATGCTCTACATCTTTTACGACAAGGTCAATCTCTGCGACAAGTGGCTAGAGAGCTTGGGGTTTCTCCTTCCGTGGTGTCCAGGTTACGCAACAGGCACAGAGAGACAGGTCAGTATTGTAGAAGACGTGGCCAGGGCCGTAAATTTAAAACAAGCCCCCAGGATGACAGATACGTTGTTCTTTCTGCTCTTCGACAGCGTACAAAAACTGCAAAAGACCTGCAGAATGACCTTCATATGGCTTCCGGAATCCGGGTTTCAGACCAAACCATAAGGAACAGATTAAGGAAAGAGAATATTCGTCCAAAAAGGCCCGTTAAAAACCACGCTTAACAAATGGGCATGAGACAGCAAGACGTACGTATGCTGAAAACCATGGTGATTGGAACCTGAACCAGTGGGAGTCTGTGCTCTTCTCGGACGAATCCAGGTATCGTCTTACACATTGTGATGGTCGATTGAGGGTGTGGGGACCGCCAGGAGAAATATTTTCTGCAGAGGCTGTACAGCAAATTGATAGATTCGGAGGAGGTTCCATAACGGTGTGGGCCGGAGTTATGTACAACAATCGCACGGACCTTGTACTTGTTACCCAGTGACTGAATGCTGTCCGGTATATCGAGCACGTTCTGGAAGAGCATGTAGTACCTGCTGCCATTGGAGTAGGCCCTGGAGTTCTGATTATGCAGGAAAATGCCAGGCCACATTCTGCGGCTTTCACCAGGGATTTCCTGAGGAGGAATGAAATTGAGGTAATGGAGTGGCCAGCGATCAGCCCAGACATCAACCCTATTGAACACTTGTGGGATCTTCTAGACAGGAAGGTCAGGAACCGACATCAAGATCTATAAACTCTGCAGCAACTTGGAGATGCTCTGAAGGAGGAATGGGAGAATATCCCGCAAGAGGAAATCCAGAATCTTATTGGGAGCATGCCACGAAGGTGCCAAAGTGTCATCGAATGTCGTGGAGGCCATACACGATACTAACTCTATATAACGTGTGTTTAACTTTGAAAAATAAGCACAAGATTCAATTGCTTACATAGCGGAATTATTTGAAAAGTTAATTGTCAGCGTTATTCATTTGTTTTTGCTGACATGAGCAATAAATAAACAAATAATTAACCACAAATAATGTACTTTGTTAATTTCATGTTTGTATCTTTATCCAATGAAAAAATATTTGCATATTTCATAGTGTTCCTCTAATTGTTTTGAGCAGTGTATTTAGCTTTATTGATGTTTATTTCCAGTCCCAATTTCTTAGTGTTACTGAATATAGTGTGCGTGTTGGTCCTTAGTATTTCCTCGATTGCACTGTGAATAAATTAAAAAATAAGAAAATAAAGGCTAATAATTATTATTTTTATATACATTATTATTATTATTACTATTATTATTATTATTATTATTATTATTATTATTATTATTATTAATATAACAGCAAATGAGATGCGATTTATGCGCCGTACAGGAAGCAAGCTATACAGAGTGGGACCATAAAAGAAATGATGAAATTATGGAAGAGTTGGATGTAGAACCCATTCTTCATCGTATACAAAACTAACAGAAAAACTGGAAAGCCCATCTTCAACGAATGCCGTCCCATAGAATTCCAAAAGCCATTCTTCGTTACTGCCCACAAGGCAAAAGATCGCTGGGACGTCCAAAAAAGCGCTGGATGGAAAACTCCTCTTTGAGATCGTAACAGGTCACACGGCCTAAGAGTTGCATGGATGATGATGATTGTTATTATTATTATTATTATTGTTATTATTATTATTAATACTGTTGTTGTTCGGAATTCCTAAAAAGTTAGTTAGACTTATACGAATGTGTCTAAATGGCTCAAAGAGTAGGGTGCGTGTAGGCAAACAGTTTTCAGACACTTTAGAAATCCAGAATGGGTTGAAGCAAGGAGATGCACTATCTCCTTTACTATTTAATTTTGTACTAGAGCATGCCATTAAATCTTTAGAGAATGAGGAAGGCTTACAACTCAATGGTATTAATAAGCTGTTAGTTTATGCTGATGATGTAATACTACTGGCCGATAGCGAGGAGATACTAAAGGCCAACACGCACACACTATTGAGTAACACTAAGCAATTAGGACTGGAAATAAATATCAGTAAAACTAAATATATGGTCACACGTAGAAATTCAGTATATAATGGAAGTGGACAGCTAATGACAAATGAGGGAAATTTTGAGGAAGTGGCTGAATTCAAATACCTAGGGACAATAATCACAAATAGGAATGAGATGCAAAAAGAAATTAAACATAGGCTCAATTCTGGAAATGCATGCTATTATGCATTGCAGAGACTTTTGATGTCCGACTCCTTTCAAAAAACGTTAAGCTGAAAATATATAAAACTATTATTCTACCAGTTATATTATATGGATGCGAAACCTGGACTATTACTTTAAGGGAGGAAAGGAGATTACGAGTATTAGAGAATAAAGTTCTTAGGAAAATTTTTGGATCAAAGAGAGATGAACAGACAGGTGAATGGAGAAGACTACATAACAATGAACTACATGGTCTTTATAGGAAGCCAGATATAATAAGAACAGTTAAGTCTCGTAGACTGCGATGGGCAGGACATGTTGCGCGTATGGGGAATGAAAGACGTGCATGGAAACTTCTTGTAGGAAAGCCAGAGGGAAAACGCCCAGTTGGTAGACCAAGAATGAGGTGGGAGAACAACATTAACTATGATTTGAGGGAAGTAGATTATACAGGGAATGATTGGAAAGCATTAGCTCAGGATAGGGATGTATGGAGAGCTTATGTCCGCGCGGCCATGAACCTTCGGGTTCGATAGTGCCAGTGAGTTAGTTAGTTAGTTAGTTGTTGTTGTAGCAGTGAGTGAAGTAGAATTGTTAAGATAGGGCAGTGATTTGTGAAGTTCGTACATGATATGAGAATTCACATGACCCAGTGAATTCCTGAGCGAAGAAATGTCTGCAGTTTATCTGTTCGTGACTGGGGAAGGACGCCTCATCTCAGCGGAACAGTAAAGCATCGCAAGGCGTCTTCTCGCACGATCAGTAAATAAAAGCTCATTTCTAATCTAGTACACTACAATTTTCACACTACAGATATGCCTTCAAATTGTTTATAACGGGTGGTTCAATAAAATCTTTTAAAAATGTTGTCAACTTTTTCCTATTGAAACGGTCCTGAACATCCTCAGCTGTAGGTCCCAGTTTACACGCACTTCTTCTCACTCCATCTAGCCATCCCTCTTTAGGCATATCCCTTATTCTTCTTCCATCTATACTCCATTCCAAATGACAACATCAGAAAATGCTTTACAACAATTCCTTTATACTTTAAACAATATCTCTCTAAAATACAATTCAAGAATATCTACAACTAAAACAAAAGTATTAGCTCTGAAAAGAAAATGTGCAATAAGAACAAAAATAGTGATAAACAATGTAATTATAGACCAAGTTCAGAATTTTAATTATTTGGAATGTCATTTAGGTAATGACAGAAATTTAGATAAACACACTAAAATACAACGATTCAATTATTTATGTGGCATAATTAAACGTACTTTATTGAATAAAACTAAAAAAAGAAACTATTTTAAAATTTTACAAAGTATTGGCAGTTCCATCTCTTTCTATGGATGTGAAACCTGGACATTAACAAATAATAATAATAATAATAATAATAATAATAATAATAATAATAATAATAATAATACTTTATTTATTCTGGCAGAG
Organism: Diploptera punctata; assembly: GCA_030220185.1. Lineage (NCBI taxonomy): Eukaryota > Metazoa > Arthropoda > Insecta > Blattodea > Blaberidae > Diploptera > Diploptera punctata. Next base: position 210,080 of record JASPKZ010004214.1, on the reverse strand, counting down.
TTAAGGCCATAAGGCCCTCTCCTCCACTCAACCAGCACAAATACAAATAAATATTTGACAAATATAAGATATACACTATACTAATTATAAACAGTTAAAGATACAATAATGTATCAATGTAAATGCCATGTACAAACAACATTTTATAGGGTAATAACAATAATGATACGATAATAATAATAATAATAATAATAATAATAATAATAATAATAATAATAATAATAATAATAATAATATAAATATGATACATTATACGAGAAACACCAATTAATATATATACCTTACACTGGATAATAATGAAGTCGAGTTTAGAGCAAATATAAATTTAGAAAGGCAGATAGTAAACAAATAGAGGCTACAGAAATGAAGATTTTGAGAGCAATAGCAGGATACCAAAGGACCGATAAAAGAAAAACAAAGATATAACAACAGAACTTAATATATTTAATCTCTGTGAAAGAATAAAATACTATCAAAATGCTTATCTTCAGCACGTATTACGAATGAATCAACAGCACATACCAAGAAGAATGTACTATTATAAACCAAAACAGAGAAGATTGTTGGGAAGACCATTGAAGAGATGGAAGGACAAATTCGACCTATAATGAGATCGGAACAGGCCATTGGACTTAATCCTTGTTGTTGATGATGATGATTCTCCATTCCAAGAATTTAGTGATTTTATCAGATGACATCCCCTTGAGAAGCCCGTGTCATCTTAATATTTTTTCTTCATTTGTCTAGAACACATTTATATCATGTTTAGTAATTTTCCTAATTTGAACGTTTCTATTTTTATACGCTTTATATTAGCTTGACCTGTATCTATCTATCTATCTTTGTAACGGAATCTCTGAACGCGATTTTTACCCACTTAAAATCATTGGACCGACTTGAAACTACGTATACTTGTAAAGGACCCGTGCCAATTCAATAATTTCATTTTTTTTCTAAAATCCTGGCCAGAATCATCAGAAAAAAAAAGGATCTTTGTATCTGTGTAACGGAATCTTTGAACACGATTTTCACCCACTTAGAAACATTGGATTGACTTGAAACGTTGTATACTTGTAAATGACTCGTGACAATACAATAATTTCATATTTGTTTCTAAAATTCTGGCCAGAATCATCCGAAAATTAAAAAAAAATGAAAACTGGTATAATAGGTGGCGGACTTGTCGATTTTTAGTCAATCGTTGTAAGAGCTCAGTTGGTAGAGCGGTGAACTGTAGTGGTACAGAATTTAAGTAGTAGTAGTAGTAGGACTTTATTAGACAAAAAGTAAGATATTTACAATATTATTTACAAATATGGGTCGCACGGGCAGTAAGCCGTACGTGCTGTTGACAGTCCGTTACAATAAAGTAATAATTGGTACTAGTGTAAAGAAAAATAAACAAAAACAGCAATAACATTACAATTACATAAAGAAAACACAATAAAAATATTACAATTAAATAATAACACAATAGCATTATACACTAAAAACATTAACATTACAATTACATAAAGAAAACACAATAATATTACAATTAAGTAATAACACAATAGCAATAACATTACAATTACATAAAGAAAACACAATAATAATATTACAATTAAATAATAACACAATAGCATTATACACTAAAAACATTAACATTGCAATTACATAAAGAAAACACAATAATATTACAATTAAGTAATAACACAATAGCATTATACACTAAAAAAAACATTAACATTACAATTACATAAAGAAAACACATTAATATTACAATTAAATAATAACACAACAGCATTATACACTAATTAATTTATATATAATTGTTAATAATTAATGGTATTGCATTTTGATAACATATATTTATTCATGAATGAGTGTTGTCCTTATTTTTCGCGTTTTGTCCAGAAATTTACCGAGGTTTATCCAATTTTCTGGATTTACCAATAACTCGTAGCATGCCAATCTTTCCCGATTTGAATTTAGAAATCTTTCCGGTAATAACTGACGTCTCCAATATTCTAAATCATTACATTTTCCTAATATATGTATCTCATCTTCAAAGTTCCCGCCACATTGGACATATTCGCATATCGTGATCGTCGCTGATTTTTAGAAATTTCCATGCCCCTAGCCTAAACCAAGCAAGCCCTGATCTCTCCTTAAATCCTAGGTTGAGTATATACGATTCTTTTCCCCAGACGTGTTTTAGGTCTCTTTGTAAACACAGTGAGCGTTTTCCTGTACATTCGGCGAAGGTATCTTGTTGGTTTACATCTAAGTACCTCCTCCTTATTTTTCTCCACACGTTCTTGCGATTTTCAGTCCCTTTTTCCCATATCCAGCCCATCCCAATCTTTTGGAGTTCTCTCCTAACCTCGTCTGCCCAAAATTTAAACATCTATGTTTTTAATTTGGTGGTCGTAACAAATTGCTCTAAGCATTGTTTGTTCACCTTGGATTACTCGCAACCAGTATTTGAGTACACGAATTTTACAGTTAATGTCATCCATAGGTCGCTGGTTCAAATCCGGCTGGGAGGATGTTTTTAGAAGAGAATTCTTTTAGCTCATACTACAATAGTATCGAATTTAAAGATATTAACATTTTTATCTTATTCTGTAAAATATTAAAACTAAAAAATAAATAATAGTTTTAAAAAACTAAAACAACACGCTTTATTATAAAACCAAACTAAAAAAATGAAAAATAATTTTAATTTCCAACACGCTTGGGATAAAATTAAAGTAGTCAACAAAAAAATCATCTCCAACACACATATAATAAAACTAGAGTTATCGACAAAAAGAAAATAATTTTACCATCAAAAGCGTGGGGTGCTTTTTATGATTTTTATATTTTGTTCTTAGAGCTTTTACTTTTACCAATAGGCCTATTTGTTTATCATCAAATATATTAATTGATATATAGCACCACGCTTTTGATGATAAAATTATTTTCTTTTTGTTGATAACTCTAGTTTTATTCTATATGTGTTGGAGATGATTCTTTTGTTGACCACTTTAATTTTATCCCAAGCGTGTTGGAAATTAAAATTATTTTTACTTTTTAGTTCGGTTTTCTAATAAAGCGTGTTGTTTTAGTTTTTTAAAACTATGATTTATTTCATTTACGCTTAATATGGATTCTAAAATTGTTGACTTCGCCATTACGGAAAAGTTTTGACGAACCCATTGAAATATTTTGCGAACCCCTGTGGGTTCGCAAACCACAGGCTGGGAAACGATAGCTGAAAACAATAAAACAAAAGCTGAAGAAATTGGAGTTGGAATGTTATCATATGAAGTGATTAATTTGTAATTCATACAACAAAGTAATTGAATATCTGCAGCTGTCAATTTATTTTGGCTGAGAAGCGCTGTATCTTGTGTGAATTATATCGTGTGAAAACATCCTAACGCCGTGTTTGTAACCGTATTGTGTAAATCTAGGAAAGCCAGGTTGATATTCCCACGTCGTGGATTTTTCTTGCCAATAAATACACACCCCCTCAGCTTCTGTGCTAATGTGGGAAAGGTTACTAGTTGAGTGAAATAGCTCGTGAACTTAGATAAGATTGCGCTTAAAGTGGATGTGTCGCCTCCATCCCACACACTTTTCTCTCATACAACTATACATTCATCAACAACAATATTAATGATAATAATAGTAATGACAATGGCAACAATAACAATTATTATTATTATTATTATTATTATTATTGTTATTATTATTATTATTATTATTGAATGGGGAATGAAAGACGTGCATGGAAGCTTCTTGTAGGAAAACCAGAAGGAAAACGCCCAGTGGTAGACCAAGAATGAGGTGGGAGAATAACATTAACTATGATTTGAGGGAAGTAGATTATACAGAGAATGATTGGAAAATATTAGCTCAGGATAGGGATGTATGGAGAGCTTATGACCGCGCGGCCTTGAATCTACGGGTTCGATAGTGCCAGTGAGTTAGTTAGTTATTAATTATTTTATTATTATTATTATTATTGTTATTATTATTATTATTATTATTATTATTATTATTATTATTATTATTATTATTATTATTATTATTATTATCTGTTGCGATGTATGGAAGTGAGGTATGGACAATCAATAAGTACTACAAAATAGACTAATAGCTCTTGAAATGGATTCAAAATTAGAACATGTCACAAATAAGAAAATTAGAAATATAATGGAAGCAGAAGAAAGCATAATGGAAAGAATTGAGAAGGAATTTAACTGTTGGGACATATTTTAAGAATGGAAGATGAGCGATGGCCGAAGCAACTATATCAATGGCAACCGATCAGAAAGAAGAAAAGAGGGAGATCAAAGTTAACATGGAATGAAAGCATGAAGATAGTAATGCAAGCAAGAGGCCCAAGATCGTAGGTTTAGGAGGTTTGGCACGGGAAGACGGCAGCAGCTGTAAGAACCCGAAGATAGATTATTATTATTATTATAATGTTGAGTGATTCCGGGTTCTGTGGCCGTGGTCCATAGTTGGTGTTGATACCAGACGTTTCGCCCTCAACTGCGGAGGGCATCTTCAGTGGCGAGTGCTTCTAGGCGTGTTTCCTGGTCGGAAGCTCTACTTAGAGTGAACGCTGCGGGTGTTGTATTGATACTAGTGGTGGGAGCAGGGTGAGCGGGCGTGGCTCTTGCTGATTGGCTAATGGTCGTCTCCTTGTTGTCCCTAGTGTTGATGCATTTATTTTCTAGTGTACGGTACCAGGCCTTAGACAGTTTAATACCTTCCTCTTTTCTGTTATTAAACTGTCTAAGGCCTGGTACCGTACACTAGAAAATAAATGCATCAACACTAGGGACAACAAGGAGACGACCATTAGCCAATCAGCAAGAGCCACGCCCGCTCACCCTGCTCCCACCACTAGTATCAATACAACACCCGCAGCGTTCACTCTAAGTAGAGCTTCCGACCAGGAAACACGCCTAGAAGCACTCGCCACTGAAGATGCCCTCCGCAGTTGAGGGCGAAACGTCTGGTATCAACACCAACTATGGACCACGGCCACAGAACCCGGAATCACTCAACATTATGATTACCGGCCGTGAAAGCCTGCATTCAACTATTATTATTATTATTATTATTATTATTATTATTATTATTATTATTATTATTATTATTATTATTAAAGTCGGGCGTGGTGGGCTAGTGGTTATGATCCTTGCCTCTACTTCCGAGGTAAGCGGGTTCATACCTTGACGGGGCCAATACATTTTTAAGATGGAAAAATCGAAGAAATAAGTCTTCATGGGTACCGAGTCTGAAGATTTTCGTACTTGCAAAATAACCGGAAGCCTGAATAGAGAGGCCTCTGAGTAAAATTTACCGACCTTCATAATCCTAGTAATACTTTAGTTGTATACCAGATGTCTCATTGGATCGGTATGTTGACCGCATACTATTCATGTCATCTGTATGAAAATAAGCGTAACTAAATTAACTTGATCTAGTAAGTCCCAACAAAGGAGAGGCTAAAGCCCAATATTGGGCTGTTAAGTCATTGTAGATATAATAATAGGTATCATTGCAGCCAATGGCCATGTAGAAAGAACTGTTTTTATGTCTTACAAAAGTCTGTTATCGATGTTCCTATATTTTTACACTGTAACAGGTGATATCGGTCGCAGTGTGACCCACATAGTTTGCACTTGCACTTTTCTTCTGGGTTATGGCGCTTCACTGTTGTGTATATCCTGTGGTGGAAACCATGGATCGCGACTCTCGTCACGGTGTGTCTGAGGTCGTATCTGGCTGCTGTCCATTCCCTGTGGATCATCGCATCCGTTGCGTAGAACTCAGGCCATATCTGTTCTCTCTTCTCGTTGAGTTCCCACAGCAGTTCTTTGTAGGCATCTGTTGCCGGCACGAGAAGGTCCAGGTGGAGCTCTTCTATGAAGAATGGTTACTTTGTCAGTATGTATGTTAGGCGTGAAGGCGTGTATTTTGATACGCTTAGCGCTATCTTTAAAAAGTGTGCTTTGACTTTCTCTATTTCCTCTAGGTTTGCCTTATTTAGTTTCTTCCAAATCACTTCTATTCCATAGGTCATGATTTGTGCTATTTTTAAGCGGAAGATAGTCATTGCTGTCTCCAGGGATAGCCATTGTAGATATAAATTTATAGAATCTGGCCTTCATCGGATGAGAAATTAAAAAAAAATGTTTATTGACTTAGTGGCACATTAAAGAATACTTGTATGTAGAAATAATAAGAGTACTAACTCACTGGCATTATGGAATCCGTAGGATCATGACCGCACGGGTGAGCTATCCATACGTCCGATATTGAGCTAATGTTTTCCAATCATCCCCTGTATAATCTACTTCTCTGAAATCGTAGTGATTGTTATTCTCTCGCCTCATTCTTGGTCTACCAATTGGGCGTTTTCCCTCTGGTTTTCCTACAAAAGCTTTCATGTCGACTCTTCCATTCCCTATTCGTGCTAAATGTCCTCTCCATTGCGTCTACGAGACTTAACTGTTATTATTATATCTGGCTTCCTATAAAGTTCATGCAGCTCACTGTTAGCCTATGTAGTCTTCTCCATTCACCTCTCTGTTCATCACTCTTTGGTCCAAAGTTTTCGTAAGAACTTTATTCTCAAATACTCGTAATCTTTTATCCTCGCTTGAAGTAAGAGACCATGTTTCACATCCGTATTATATAACTGGCAGAATAATAGTTTTATATATTTTCAGTTTAACGTTTTTTGAAAGGAGTTGGGACGTCAAGGGTCCCTGTGATACATAATAGCACGCATTTCCAGAATTGAGCCTATGTTTAATTTCTCTATGCATCTCATTCCTATTTGTAATTATTGTACCCAGATAGGTCTATTTGAACTCAGCCACTTCTTCAAATTTCCCTCATTTGTCATTAACTGTCCATTTTTACTATATAATATATTTCTATGTGTGTACATATGTATTTAGTTTTATTGATATTTACTTCCAGCCTCAATTCCTTAGAGTGTGCGTGTTAGTCCTTAGTATATCCTCGCCATCGCCTAATAATACTATATCATCAGTAGAGAAAGATACATTTGCATCTTCTTTTCTATTAGAACTATACAATGATCAGTTAGATATGGATCCGTTTTGGCGGAAAGAATCTTAAACAGGCAACTTTGTGGTTGCATTTATTTACATTTTTTATCAATTTTTTGGCATATTGCATTTTTTGTAGATTTTCTAGCATATCAGTGCTAATTTCAACCACTCAAACATACATTTTGGCAGTTTTATGCGTTTTTGCAAGGAAATGTGTATTTTTAAACATAATTTTACTTTGTCTGCCACTATACAAATTGACTTGAACTTATATTTTATGAAGAGGTTCTGCTTCCCACATTCCAACTAACCGTACATAGGACTCGTTTATAGAAATTGGAAGTTGAATTGGTGAGCAAAGGAACCTACTGAAAACTGTACTAAATGGTCTAGAAAAAGTGAGTGGGGAAATCGGAAACGTTGTATTGAAGAAAATGTACCGCGCCGTATCCGAGTGGTTAAGGCAGGAAGCCTTAGCTCACAGCTACGGTACTTGCGCTGGTTAGAGTCTACATGGGGGAAGAAATTATCTCATGGCATTTCGACCAGTATGGGACCGGTGCCTACCCAGAATCGTGAGGCATTTGGGTAGCTACAATAAGTGGCGACTCCAGGTTGAGAATACCAGCTATAACGGCTGGGGACTCGATATGCTCACCACATGTCACCCCTGCACTGGCTGATGATCATCTACCTCTGTGATTGACACATATGGATGTGAGGCCAGCTGGTAGGCTAAGGGCCTTCTAGGCCTGTCGTGCCAGGAGTTTTTTTAAGAAAATGATAACGGTTTTGAGTAAAAATTAAATATTTTATATGCTGTCATCAATAGCTGATGTTCTGTCAGGTGAAAATTATTGTGTAGAAGTACTACCAGGGGGTTTATAATCCAGTGATATAGTTTATTCCATATATTCACCTTTAGTATAGCTAAAAGTGGAAAGGAATCCCTCGATGTACGAATCATTATTAAAATAATAAAAAATGTTTCACTCTCGACAGTGTGCAGCAGGTGTTTTTTCTACATTGCAATGCAGGACTAATAAAGTAAACACCTTATGTTTACCTGCAAATGAGATTTTTATAAATATCATATTGCATTATTTTTAATTTTAGTGCATTTGTTTGTAATATTGTTAGTACATTATTGCATTTTTATAATGTACTAGCTAATACCCGCCATGTGCTGCTACGCTTGCACAGGAATCTATGTAGGCCTACTTGTCTCAATCTTCTTGGCATCAATGAAAGACAAAGATGGTTATTGTGTGTTATCCGTAAGAGATAAACATATGCTGTCGCGGGCTTTTTTGTAGAGCTTTTTGAGATATTCAATTCTGTGTACATTAATTTTGTTTATTTGTCATGGTTTAGGCAGTGTAAGCCATTTAAGCATCCAAAGAGCTATTTTTTCACGTTTTCCACTACAAATGGCGATTTGTAAGGGCGTAGGAGTTGAGTATCACAACTCTCTTATAGCCTACGTTCATCCCGGGAATCTCCTGAACATTTTGCAAAACGTCCCATCACAATCGGATCAACGGTATGGCCGCGCATAAAGTACGAACAAGCTAACAAACAAACATTCATTTTTACATATTAGATTATTTGTCACGCAGCGGGCTCGGGTTCGATCCCCGCTCGGGACAGTTTTTCTGGGCGAGGTTTTTATCGGGGTTTTTCCTCACCTGTAAGACAAATGTCAGGAAAACTTTTAAAAAAAAGGCCCAAACGGTCCCCGAAATCATATGGCCATCGCAATGATCATCATTCATATTATCTTAGGTAATCTTAGGATTAGGGACTCTCTTGGCGCACGATTATCACCCATCATATCATCGGGGCAACGTAACCCCGCCTTCCAGGCGCCCCAACCTCAGAAGTGGGTTACAAGAACGCCATGCCAGGAGAGAAACCAGGAATGTCGAAAGACAAACCTGGGGCATTTGAAAAAAAAAACATTAGATTATGCTGTATTTTATTGTGCATTAAAATTCTTCCCCTAATCATCGGCATAAACTTACGTTATTAGTAAGCAAACATGTACAGAGGAATGATATCAACTTGTCTAGTTGCTAATAGGCTTGGAGCAGATAAGCTTCTTTAAACACAATAAAACAATGAAAAGTTTTTCCCTTTTATATCGTTACAATACTATTAACTTTTCGCAGGTAATAATATAAATACGATGGGGACCAGTAGCTCTCCCCGGGAGTGTTTCCATAAGAAGACCCTATAAAAGCCTATTAAGTGAACTGTACAGTAGTATATATTTTTCGTGAGGATGAGGTTATTTTTATCATGCAGTGGACACTTTGTTAAGGTTGAACGCTTTTTCCATTGGTTTTCCCGTCATGCACTGTGATCTCAACCAACCGCCCGTAACAGAGAAAAAATTGAAAGCGAGCACATCGTTTCACCTGCATTTTTCTACTGTAAAATATTGCTACGATAAACAGAGGCGTCTCCATTCTATTTATGTTATTACTTTCAAACTGAAGCATCATAATATTAGCGCCTACTTTTTATGTTTTTATTGCTATAGCATTTTATAAATAATAGCAACATTGCTATATCACAAACAACTTATTTAGGTTATTTGCGACATTACGCACCACATGTGTAGTGTCCTGTCAAGTCAACTACGTTGTCAAATCCTTGGAAGACGACACACTCCATATGCAGCATCATTTCTGAATATCTTTCTCATCTCATTGACTATTTAACTCATGCCCCAAATGGGAGTCAATGACCAATCACGTTTCAATGATTTCTGTTTTACAACCAATCAGAGTCGTGTTTCACGAAATATTTATCAGTGTTAAATTTACCATATTAAAGAAAGCTCCTCCTTTTTAATATTCTGAACAGGTCTGACCATTATTTTGCAGTGACCGGGCCTGCAAGAAATACGGCTACCAGATTCTATATATAGTGCATAGATGTCAACACATAGCGCTTGCAGGAGTTATTATAAAAAACATTTGTAGCAATTTATTATACCACCAAAAAAAGAAACCACTGTTTGCACTTTCTTAAATGTATTTTTCCCCAGGTAATAATTCAGAAAAATATAATTGTCATATTTACATCATACGACATCAGAAATGGATTAATATACAGTTTGATGTTTTCATTTTTTCTCCACTAGAGAGCATTCTTACAATATTGCGTTCCTTTGGCAATAAATAGTATGATCTGGTTGCAGTGATAAACAAAAGAAGCAGATGAAGCGTACCTATCGTTTCTCGTTTGTTTTCAAACATCGCCGTTTACATTAAATATATAAATATTTTAAAATACCTATAGTTAAATAATGATTTGTGAGTAAACATCTTAATTTTATTCGTTAAATAGTCCTAACTAATACCACTCTTGATTTCCCAATTCTCTACATAAATTCACTCCTCACTTCGTGAGTCGTGAATGTATCGATAATTTGGAAATCACTCGTGGAATTTCTTATGATAAAGACACTATTTTGAAGTTTTACAAAGTATTGGCAGTTCCATATCTTATCTATGGATGTGAAACCTGGACATTAACAAAGGCAGATAGTAAACACATAGAGGCTGCTGAAATAAAGATGTTGAGAGCAATAGCAGGTTCATGAGAATTTATTTTATTTAAAATTTAAATTTCTTCTTCTTCTTGTAAGCCCATGTTTCCCTTAACAGAGATTTAGGCGCTCTCCCTCTATAAGGAAGAATTTGAACCATACTAATTTAGTTACACTTGTTTTCTTATAGATGTCCTTTGAGTGGTCCGTGGTCAGCGTTCCGCCTCATACTGACATCTAGGAAACCAAGGTAGTACTAGGACGGGAAAATTCGGTAAATTTTACTTAGAGGCTTTTCATTAAATTTTATTTTAAATTTAAATTTCACTTCGGTATTTTAGAGCAGCTTTTGATGTGATGTTATATAATCTTAGTTTTGTATCTGTCGTCGTCTGTTTACCAAAACACATTCTTATTATCCCATTCATTTTATTATATTCTTGTAATGTTGAAATCAATGTCACCCTTGTGTTCTGCAAATACACTTCCTAAGTATGAGAAAACTGACACTTTTTCTATAATTTTTCTATCAATATAAGCGAAATATAATCTATAAAATATTTTTCATTAAGTGTTTTATGGGATCAGAATGTAAGTTCTAAAAGAAAAACAAACATTTTTAAACACAAAAATGAGTACAATTGCATACGGTGCAGAAAAACATGGAAATTATAATCTAGAATAATAAACTAACTAAATAACTCATTGGCACTATCGAAACCGTAGGTTCATGGCCGCGCGGACATAAGCTCTCCATATATCTCTATCCTGAGCCAATGTTTTCCAATCATCCCCTGTATAATCTACTTCCCTCAAATCATAGTTAATGTTATTCTCCCACCTCATTCTTGGTCTACCAACTGGGCGTTTTCCTTATGGTTTTCCTACAAGAAGCTTCCATGCACGTCTTTCATTCCCCATTCGTGCCATATGTCCTGCCCATCGCAGTCTACGAGACTTAACTGCTCTCATTACATCTGGCTTCCTATAAAGACCATGTTATTCACTGTTATGCAGTCTTCTCCATTCACCTGTCTGTTCATCTCTCTTTGGTCCAAACATTTTTCTAAGAACTTTATTCTCAAATACTTGTAATCTCCTCTCCTCCCTTAAGGTAAGAGTCCATGTTTCGCACTCATATAATATAACTGGTAGAATAATAGTTTTATATATTTTCAGTTTAACGTTTTTTGAAAGGAGTTGGGATATCAAGAGTCTCTGCAATGCATAATAGCACGCATTTCCAGAATTGAGCCTATGTTTAATTTCTTTGTGCATCTCATTCCTGTTTGTGATTATTGTTCCTAGGTATTTGAATTCAGCCACTTCCTCAAAATGTCCCTCATTTGTCGTTAGCTGTCCATTTCCATTATATAATGTATTTTTATGAGTGACCATATATCTAGAATAATAAGTAAATTAATTTCTGCAGAAATGGATTTCACCTGGAATTTCTAGATGGGATATAATAAGAAACAATGCAATTAAATAAAAGACGATTGTTCAAACTTCAATAGTTTTAATAAGAAATAAACAATTAAAACGGTATGGTCCTGTAAAAAGAATGACAGATGATAAGTTCTCATCGAGAAAACTAGAATGGCTGCCACTTTTGTAGAAGAAGAAGAAGAAGAAGAAGAGGATGGCCTGAAATAACGAGAATTTACGGAGTTTTAAGTAGCATGGGGGGGGGGGGAAAGGATTTGCAGTAAGGAGATTGAATTGACATATAGATGCGGAGGAGGATTCCAGTAGATTAATTTGGTGTAGAAAGGTGTTGTGAAACATTGTGAAACTTGCGAAATAAATAAAATAAAATATTTATTCTCTGATACGTTCTTATGAATCTTTTTTCTGTATTTAACATTTTTCACTGGTAGAGCGGAAGATAAGACATTGTGGCCTTAACTCTGCCAACTTAAATGAATCATTATTAACCCTATTAAAGTTTTGGGCACAGGAAGATGTTTTATTGCATTGTAAACCTGTATTTAAATGAACAAATTATATTTTGCTACATCCTGTATAACCGACAGTGTAGTTTTGGACATGAGGAGTAGTATAAGGTGAATTTTATTGGTTCTAGTTTTCCATCCCTGACAAAGAGGGTGTTGATCGTGTTACTGATGACAAAATGGAATTGCTTCTGGAAAAGTTCACACAGAGGGCAGCGCAGAAGGACGAGGGGAAAATAGAGAAGATCGAACAGGATTTGAAAAATGTCCCGAATAAAGTCCGCTCCTCGCACAATCTAGAGCGTACTGTATCCCTGAAATCCCATTGGAAATAACTTATAGGGTTGTATAAAATTCAGGAACCTTTAGTTTTAAAAACGATATTTGAAATATTAGTAATATAAAGTTAAAAACTTCCGTTTTGCACCAGCGATTTCGCTCAAACTATAGAGCTTAAAACTCGAAGGTCCCCAATTAAATGATCCCTGGTTCGAACACATGTTCTGAACCAACTTGACTTACACCACTATACTATATTATATATACCATAGTTATAACTTTTTGGACTTTTGTGAAATAAAATATTTCCTGTGCAATGGATGGATAAACGTTTACTTAAAACCATTGAAAAAGGCCTTAATTTCACTGAGCTTTAAGAAAATATCACCCCTAAAGATATTTAAATATCAATATTTAATATTAATTTGGGGTTGACCTTTTCTTGAAGACCAGTGAAATGAAGGCCTTTTTTCAATGGTTTCAAGTAAACGTTCACCCATTCATTGCACAGGAAATATTTTATTTTAACAAACAGTCCAAAAAGTTATCACTAGAGCGAGGAATTTTATGAAATTTCATGTTTTAAACTATTTGTCAGAGAGCGCTGAGACTAAGTATCTTTACATTTTATGATGTGTAGAATCAAAAAAGATCAACACAAAACTTCATATTCATAATATTTTAGCAAAATGTTCATATTTTAGTGAGGAATTTCATACTCCTTCATATTTTTCAACTTTCAAATTCCGGTATTTTTTTTTCAATAAAAGTTCTAGGAATTCATTAAAATATTTTTGAAATGAATGTATTTATGTAATTTTTGACAGTGTAATGTGGTAGACAAGTGAAAATGCTTTTATAAAAATTCTTTATAAAAGCAAGTAATTGGATGAGGAGTCACAGAGTGACCATGTTAGATGGATGTTTTAGTCCTAAACTCGATCCCCAGAACAAAAACATGAGCCTAGATGAATAAGTAGAAGAACAATGGTAGAATATTCTGTAGTCAGGTATAATAGCTGTCAGCTCGTTCTTGCTACCTGAGGGCGTCATTTTGTGAACAGACTACATCATTTAAATATAGGAAAGAATGCTGCTGCTGCTGCTAAACTTGAAACAGTGCTTTGTGAAATTAGTAAAGTTCATGTAGGTTAGAACAACATTTTTCTCACTTACATCAAACTATCAAATATAGCATGATACAAGTATGCTTCCATAACATCGTGTGATGTTGAGCATAATTTTTCATCGTGCAAAACAATTCTGACAGACAGGCCTTATAGTTTACTATCAGAAAAAAAAAAGTATTTTTTTGTCTAATGCCACCAGGTTGTCTTTTATTCTTTTATGACATTTCTGGCTTTCTCCCCAAGCATTGGCAGAATTATAATCCATTTCTTAGGTTGGGGCACCTGGAAGGCGGAGTTACGTTATCCCGATGATATGATGGGTGATAAATGATAATGAAGCACCAGGAGAGTTCTTAACCTAAACTTAACCTAAATCCCAGACCATGGGCAACCACAGGAATAATTCCCTTTAAGGAAAAAATACTATGGTTTGGCCGGGAATCGAACCCGGAACTCCATGGACAGTAGCCAGGAACGCCGACAACTAGCCCATGAGGCTGGTACTATCAGCAAATATAGAGAAAAAACTTCTGTGTATTACGAACAGAATATTGACAATTGGATTGTTCAAAGCACAATTAGGTCAAGACTATAGGCACTATGTTAGACACATTTCATAAAAAAATGTTAAAATAATTCTAACTGCATTTCAATTTTGTAGTTCAATATTAAATGTAACTGTAATTGCAAATAGGGTTCTGAAAAAATCTCTAGATTCAATTATGGACTAATAGCTTTTAACATCCTGTTTCTGCAAATATGACATACCGGAATGGTTTACTTGTATTCTAAATCGTCCAATTTAGTGTTATTGTTACACATTTGCATTTACGGGAATTTAATATCTTCAAGAAATAATCCAAACTAAACTATGCTCTAAACTATGTTAGTGCTACATTTCATGGAAACCTGTTGGTTTTGGTTGCAAAATTTTGTTTCTTGTATATGTTTGGATTTCATAATTAAATATAATTCAATACATAAATTAATTGTATTATATATAACCTCTCAGTTTTGATTTATGAAGTGATTCCACTACAATCTTGGGAGGCCTTTGGTAGTGGCATGTTGAAGCTCCCATCTTTCTAGACAATAGGCACGAGATGTCCGCCGGATTGTCGGATCTGCCTGATAGCCGCATTTGTGCCCAGAACATGCATCTAGTACTCACTTCCTTTAGGATCTGAGTGGATCTCAGGTCCACAATGCCACCAGAAGGTCTGGTCCAGCTAAAAATCTTGACCATATCGAGACTCGAACCCACGACTTCCCTGTTTGTACCATGTTTCCTTATACAACTACCCTATGGCGTGATCCATTAAAATTGTTTCAGATCATGAATATGATATTTTATATTGGGTTTGAATTAATGAAAAAGCTAATTAAAATCTAAATACAGTGAACTTCTTGAACTATAAATAAGGTCTGTTTGTCTCATTTATGTGCTGGTATGTACACTTATAAGTTATAGTGGGCCTATGTATATAAATATATGTAAAAAGTTTAGAACATAGTAGCTTCATAATATTTTTGTGTCATAATTTTCATATTTTTCATATTTTGTCTTTACGATTTCATATTTTCGTATGGTTTTCTTCATATAATTCCTCGCTCTAGTTCTAACCCTAATATATACACTATACCAATTATAAAGAATTAAAAATATATTAAATGTTGCAACGGAACTTTCATGCACAATCAACATTTTATACGATGATAATAACAATAATAATAGTGATAATTATACTATAAATATGATAAATTATACGAGAAATACCAATATATGTACCCTACACTAGGTAATGATGAAGTCGAGGTTAGAGCAAACATACATTTAGATTTCTTTTAAAAGTTGATAATAATAATAATAATAATAATAATAATAATAATAATAATAATAATAATAATAATAATAATAGTGATAATTATACTATAAATATGATAAATTATACGAGAAACGCCAATTAATATATGTATCTTACAGGTGGGAGAATAACATTAACTATGATTTGAGGGAAGTAGATTATACACGGAATGATTGGAAAGCATTAGCTCAGGATAGGGATGTATGGAGAGCTTATGTCCGCGCGTTCATGAACCTACGGGTTCAATAGTGCCAGTGAGTAAGTAAGTATCTTACACTGGGTGATGATGAAGTAGAGGTTAGAGCAACTATAAATTTAGATTTCTTTTAAAAGATGCCAATGAACGGCAGCCCCTTATTTTTTGTGGTAGGGAATTCCAGTTGCGAGAAGTGAAGATGGTATATGACATGGAAGGATGTGATGTCCTATGTTGCGGTATATTAAGCAAGAGACTATGTTGTGATCTTGTGTTTAAGTTACGGTTGAAGGATAGCTACTGGAAACGAGATGATAAATAATTATAATTGGGAGTCGATGTATGTAGGATCTTAAATAGGAGAACTGGACAGTGTAATTTTCTTCTCTCTTTTAGATGTAGCATGATAATTCGTGGAAAAATGGAAAATGTGATCGTATTTTCGGACATAATCGTGTAAAAAGAACATTGGTGTGCATTATTTATGAAATGTCCCTCGTACTTATAATTTTTACACGTTAATAACTCTTCCTGTGTGTCTCTAACATTTGTTATAATTAAGTGAAGATATATTCTGTTGACGCATGCGCTTTGTATACGTTAGAATTTGTCTCCATTCTCTTCAGACGTAATCCAACCCAGCTTATAAGATAATACACCCGCATAATGTCTACTGCACCAGGCATTAAATTTTCTTCACCACCAGTCTCATAATATTAACAATGATAAATCAAAAACTCGGAGAGGAAATGTCCAGGGGCACCTTCTTTTCACGCACAACGCTTCTCTTTAATCCCTGGTAATCACGGGCGGTGACGTCCGTGACGGCATGTAATTCCCTCAGGATGCTAACAGCAAAAACAAAATTTCATACATTCTCCTTTTATGTTATAAGCTACGTCATTTAGTCGAATTAATGGCTTATTCTACACTCATATCATGATGATGATAGTAATATGTTTAATTGTATAATGCTTTGGCCTTGTAAATATCGCTCTCTATTTAGCGAATTCCGAAGCAATGGAGCTATTGAGGTTGTCCCTTTAAATTTTTTTTTTACAGATCACCGATCTTAATTAGTAGACACCTAAAATGAGCTTGACAAGTGTACATATCTTAATATATAAAAACTTCGTGTCACGTTGTTTGTCCGCGATGGAATCCTAAACTACTGAACCGATTTTAATAAAATTTTGCACACTGTGTGCAGTTTGATCGAACTTGAGACTTAGGGTAGTTTATAACTAAATTTATAGTCGCATTATTTGTTTATTGCAAATTATTTGTTTATTACTTAACAAAGAGTTATTATCTGTGAGTTCCATACGATTCTATCAGATGGCGGTGTAATTATCTGTGAGTTCCATACGATTATAACAGATGGCGGTGTAAGGTAATTTGGTAAGGTTATTGGTGTATTATTTAACAAAGAGATATACAGATGGCTGTGCTTTTTGTTGCAACAGCGAATTTCAATTGAATTACAAATATTGATTATTTCATAATTTAAGTGTGTTCTGTGTTTATTTTATTTTCAATATTATTAATGTCGTGTGTAAGTATTAGTTTTAAGTAATCTGGCTGAAAGACAGCAACTTAATTTATATTTTTAACGTATACCTTAGCCACAGCACCGCGTGGCCGGGACATCTAATATATATATATATATATATATATATATATATATATATATATATTATTTACTCAATTTTGCAGACGAACAGGTATTAATAGCACAAGACCACGATGACATAGTATACATGACAAAAAAAACTAAAAGAAGAATATGAAAAACGGGGTCTTTATATAAACATAGAGAAAACTAAATATCTGTATATAGGAGATGAAATGAAATGTATAAATTTCAACAATGGAGAAGAACCAATACCTAGTATTGAATGCACTTATTTAGGAACAAAATTAGACAATTCCGGTGATAACACAGTGGAAATTAAAAATAGATCGCACAAACAAAACAAGCAATAAATGCTTTAAACTCTGTTTGGTGGAGCAAAAATATTATAAAAAATAGAAAATTACAAATATATCGAACCATAACTCAGAGCATTTTAACACATGGTGCTGAAGTTTGGCAAATTCCTACCAGGAAAATGAAAAGAATTTTATGTAAAGAAATGGATGTTTTAAGATCAGCTGGAAAATCTAGAATGGATAGAATACGAAATAAAGAAATAAGGGAAATTATGGGTGTACAAGAGGAGCCGGACATCATAGACATTATAGAAAAGAAAATACTACAATGGTATGGCCATGCCAAAAGAATGCCAGAGCAAAGATTGCCTAAAATTGTTATGGAATGGATCCCAATGGAAAAGAGGAAGAGAAGAAGACCGAAGAAAACTTGGATAGAAGGGGTACAAGCGACTATGCATATCAGAGGATTGGAGGAAGATCAATGGATGGACAGAGAGGAATGGCGTTTGGTTTTCGGAAGAAGGCGGCAGCTGCCATGACACCGTATGATGATGATGATACATACATATATATATGGTGTTGCAAAAAACGCCGACAACAGATGTGAGGTATATTGAGATATGTTTATCATTTTTAATAAGGTACCTATGTCCGGAAATGATGCATTTTCACACTATGTGTAGCTAATTCCTCAAGAGTTCCGTTAGTTGGATTTCAAGACTCAATGCTTGACAATTCTGTCACAGTCACATCAAGTTTTCAATATATCCACCTCCCATCTCATTGCAGAACGTACATCGGCGGTGCAATGATTGGCGCACACGTTCCGTCTTCGGCATGTCATTTGATACGCTGCACAACTTATACACCTACATCAGTACCAAATGGCATGCCGAAGATGGAACATTTTTCTGAAAAGCCTACACGGTTTTAAATATTTGACGAAGTTTTTAAACAGAAATCCATTTTAGTTGAGGACGATTGATATTTTAATATTTTAACATTTAAATATGTATAATGGATGAGACTGAACACAGAAGGCTAAAATGGTATGTACACGTAACAAGAATGCAGGATGGAAGACTACCAAAGGCCGTCTGTGCATGGAAAATTGAAAGAGGCAGAAAAGGAAGACCAAGAACAACCTGAAAGAATAACATTCAGAATTCAATGAGGAAATTTTGTGTAACAGATGAAGACACAGATGACAGAGAACGTTGGAGGACATTAATTAAGAGAAATTTGTGAATGTTTGTTGCAAACAGATAGTTTATAAATCAGTAGTCATTTATGTATTTTTTAAATGCATGTTAATTACTAAGATTGGTTGGAGAATTACTCAATGATGAGGAATTTCTCAAAATGAATTAAATTACAATTTAACTAAAAATGTAGGCATTTCAGGAGACAATGTTCAATCATCAGCATTTAAAATGGTACTTTAGGGAGTAACTTATATATCATGGGTGGTAAATACTAGTTAGTCTTCAGTACATAACATATAATACCATACCTACCATGGATAGAGTGGAAAAATGCATTTTTAGTTTATGTACTGGAAAAAAAATTGACGCCTGAACTTAGAAGCTAAGTAGCTTATTCCCCTGCCCTCTCGACTACTTAAAACTGAAAAGTGTACTTTACACCTTCAAAGAGCTTTCTGTCAAAGAAACTGTTCCTAGAAGTGTTATTTTATTTAATATACGTCATCAGAGACAATTTTCTTTTGTCTCAAGAAATGCTTCCGCTTCTCAAGGAGAGAGAAAAAAAGTTCGAAGCTTAAAAAATGCGTTGTAAAAGAAAATTGAAGAAAGCAACAAAAGAAAGACGAAAATTACAAAACAACGCTTTAACACAATATCAGGAAAATCGAGTTTTTTTAAACGATTTTTTTTTCTCGTGGAATAAAAGTAATTTAAAATCAATCAAACTTAAAGAAGTTTTAAAATAACTTTAATGTAAAAATCACACACAGAGCTACAAAACAACAGTAGTTATTTATATTACAAGCATTGAGAATGAGGTTTTTAAGGTTCAGTAGAAATGTTTACGCTCAACCGGAATTTCAAAATGAATTATTAAAAATAGTTTCAATCTTTACAATATAAATAATACGGTATTATGTCATATTATGTCGAATTTCATTATCTTTATATATACATATGAGTGTGAGCCTGTCTGTTTGTTTGTTTGTTTGTTTGTCTGTATGTTCTTATAGACTCAAAGCTACTTGACCGAATTGTATAGGGTTTTTACCATTATTTTAGAGAATTTTCTAAGACAATTAACGTATATAACATTACCGTATGTAGCCTACTATAGGGCCAGAACTAGAAAAGAGCACTGGTGCACTAAAAATACGCTTTTTTGGACGCTTAAATGGCATAAAAATACACCACACTTAATACTTAGGTTCATGGCCGCGCGGACATAAGCTCTCCATACATCCCTATCCTGAACTAATTCTTTACACCACACTTAATGTACACAGAATTTAATATCTCAAGAATTCTACAAAAAAAAGTCCGCGACAAAATATCTCTAACTTTTACGGATAGCTCACAATAACAATTGTTGGCTTTCAGCTCATTTATTCCATGGGTATCGGGATAAATAGATTCCACGGCAGTACGGGGCATCTTGACTAATTACTGTAGAAATTGTAATTATTTTCCTTTTACTTATTCAACTCAACATAAATATATTTAATTAATTTAGGCGCAGCAACGTACGCCGGGTATTAACTACATAGTTTTTATTAAATACAAGCAGATCATTTGGCTACCAAAAACCAATGGCATTCCAGACTAAAAGTTACAATAAAAGAACTATACTGCACTTTTATTTACGCTTGATTTTTTCAGTTTATTGTTGTAAACTATAGCACTTCTTCTGTATTTACTAACTTTTTAAATATTTAACATTATTAGACAATTTTAAGTATTTATTTAAATACGCAAATCACAATATTATGGCACTGTTAGACAGTATTATGATGCTAACTTCTATTTTCTCCACAGAGTATATTACTTAGTCTATGATTTTTCTATCGCTGTTTTGGGTTATCGCTGGTTCGATCGGCGTTAGGGAGTGATGAGTAAGCGTACACCCATTTTTAATAAACGTTTGGTAATTTTAATATTATTAATATATTTTTAACATAGATTTGGGGATTTATTGCAAAGATTGATAATTTAAATTTCATAGAGAAATGCTGCCATCTAGCATAAGATTTTTGAATTTCAGTACGATATCGCTAGTAATAGAGGATGATAATCGATGTGTGGTTCGATGGTGGGTTATCTCTGGCCCTATAATCTCTGGCGCATGCGCACTGTTGTTTTATAATATTTCACGTAAGTTTAAGTGCAGTTTTTCCATAAATATTTCACGTAAGTTTAAGTACTTTGAAAATATTTCACGTAAGTTTAAGTGCAGTTTTTCCATAAATATTTCGCGTAAGTTTAAGTACAGTTTTTCCATGAAAATATTTCACGTAAGTTTAAGTGCAGTTTTTCCACAACACCTAAATGAAATAACTTTCAGAACAGCTAAAAAAACCCTGTTGAAAATAAATTTTAGAAACACCGGATTATCCTAGAAGAATGCAGTTGAATTATTCCGCCTAGAAATGGGACATGATTTGCTGGCAAAACACCTTTATCGTCTTGTGATAAATAAAGTTAGGATTTTGATGCGATAAAAGATTACAAGCAGTATATATTATTCAACTGTTTGTCTGTGAATCCAAGAAAAAAGACAGAAATGTAACTTATCATCATATTATTCAACTGTTTATGTGTGAAACCAAGATACAAGACAGTAAGAAGTATAATTTTTCAATACTATTCAACTGTTTGTATGTAAAACCAAGATAAAAGACAGAAGTCTAACTTCTCATTATACTCTTCAACTGTTTGTATGTGAAACCAAGATAAAAGACAGAAGTCTAACTTCTCATTACACTATTCAACTGTTTGTATGTGAAACCAAGATAAAGGACAGTCAGAAGTCTAACTTCTCATTATATTATTCAACTGTTTGTGTGTGAAACCAAGATAAAAGACAGTCAGAAGTATAATTTTTCATTATACTATTCAACTGTTTGTATGTAAAACCAAGATAAAAGACAGACGTCTAACTTCTCATTACACTATTCAACTGTTTGTATGTGAAACTAAGACAGTCAGAAGTATAACTTCTCATTATACTATGTTACAAGTCTTACCGTGTAGTACATAAAAATCCTAGCCCTAGTGATACTACAAACACATCCTGTGTACTATGCAACATCAACAACATGTTTGAACACCGTTGAGGTTAAAATTATTTCAATTATAAACATTTCTGTACCTTATATAACACAGTCGTCCTCAGCTATAATTAGTCGAGGATGACTGTGTTATATAAGGTGCAAACATTTTTATAATTGGAAAAACATAGATATGGACCGTCATCACCTTACAACATGCGCTGGCCTGCAGTCACATGTACAAATATAACGCTACAGGCTGTCTGCTCTTAAAGTGGTCCTCATCAAAACAAAACCTTGTGACCTGCTCGCTTTTTATTGGTTATGTACACCGACATACGTTGTAGAAGCAATAAGTACACGAAAAAGTAGTTCCCTTCATTAAAATACAAATATGTCCTCGGAATATACTTCTAATTTTTTGTGGATGAAAATAATAATATTCAAAACATAGAAATTTTTCTAAAATATACATAAACAATAATTACAACCTAAAGTAGTTTATTACATATGACTGATGCATTTCAGTCACGTTTCAGTCGATTCTCGTGAAACAAAATGGTTGAAAGTGAAAGTCTCCTGTTGCTGTGTCGCCATCTTCCTGTTATTGTGGCACGAATGGCGGAAGGATACAATTGGCGTTTGTTGATGTTAGGATCACTCTAAGAGCGGATAAGGTATAGGAGGAATATACCAAACTTCGTCCATAATTGATTTTAGGTTAACTTTTTATTTACTGTTTCTTATTATATTATTTTCTTTGTAGGTTGATGATCTTTTGACCACAATACCAGTCATTAGATAAATAAATGAATAAACATTAACATGTAGTCTACTGTGCGTACATATTCTACAACTGGAACAAAACACCCCCAAATATGCTCAAAATCGACTTGATCTTATGGAATATAGAGATTATTAGGATTTTTTTTCAAAGCAGACGCCGTACTAGAACTGGATGAACAAATTTCTCAGCATGTTGAAGTTAAGGTCCACTTTGTTGGCTTATGAAAATGTATTTCTTTTCATCAAGTAATGTATATAAATATAGTTACATGTTACATTAAATGTAACATTAAGTAATGTAATTTAAATGTCTTTTAGTAAGATAATACACAATAACCAATGCCTAGAACAAGTACAAATTTTGAACTATTTAGGTTGTGAAATATCTAATTAAAATGAAAAAGATGTCAACAATAAAATCACCAAATTTATACAAATCTTATGAATAATAAAAATATACATTAAAATCTAAATTAGTACAAAAATTCACAAGCATAAAAATATATAATACTTTGACATTACCCTCCATTTTATACGAAAGTGAGATTTGGACATTAAGAAAAGAGACAGGAACAGAATCAAAGCAACGAAATTAAATATCTCAGAAGGACGAAAAAAGAATGAAAAAATTTTAGAACAATTAGAAGTAGAATCAGTAGAAGAAAATCTCAATAGATATAAATCAAACTGGCTGGACCGTGTAAAATGAATGTATAATTCAAGAATCCCAAAAATGATGATGCAATATAAGCCCAAAAGGCATCGTCGACCAGGAAGACCTGTTAAAAGACTGCTAGATGAGGCCGAAACAGATCTACAAATACCTAATTCGTGACGGATGATGACGATCTTTCTTTTCTTAACCCGTAAATAGGACAAACTAATTTCGTAAGCCAACTTATTCAAACTTTTCGGACTACAGTGAAAACATATCATGCAATACCTGAAGTTATTAGATTTTGCATATTGTTGTATAATGAGACGAATTAAAATCATATTTAATGATACATTTATGTATTACTTTATTAAAAATATTATATATTAAACCCCAATGTATCTTACAGGATAAGATCAATTTAAGAGTTAATTATGTTGTATTATATACATATCTGCGGTGACCAAACTTAAATTATTTTGAACTTATTTTAGAGTGCAATAATTTAAAATATAGGCCTATGCATTTGTATACACCCCATAACATCCCGCGAGGGGACACGGATAATCCCTAACGGGAGTTTCTTAACCAAACTAATTTGTTTACGTTTGTTTATTTACCTACAGATGTCAACGAGTGACATGTGGTTAGCACATCTCTTCAATGAAACTTCTATAGTCCAGCCGCCTAGTCTCCAACCCTGACGTTTATGTTGTACGAGGGGTAAAGGGAGGAACTCGCCCTCTACTGCCAATAAGGAAATAGTTCAAATGAGAGTGGACGTCTGCCACAACCAATCACTGCTTTTGACGCCGCTAGTAAGGTTTGAAATTGCTGCGATGTTATCGGCTGTATTTCTGCTAACCACGTGGCTTCAGTGGTACATAAAGCGGCCCCTCCCACTGAATATCCATATCGGCAACACTGACGTGAAAACGTCAGAGCCGAAGACTCGGCGGCTGAACTATTGTAGGCAAGTGTGGTATTACTTGGATGAATGAAGGTCTATTAAATTTTGCACAGAGGCCTTTTATTCAGGCTTATGTTTCTTTTACGAGCCTGAAAATCTTCTGAATCCTGACCCACGGTTTAAAGTCCCTCCCCGAAAACTTGTCCTAGGATTTTTCCATCCAAAATATACATCGACTCTCTGTCTAGTTTGAACCTGCGACCATCGGGGCTGGAGCCAAGAAATGTAACCACCAGACCACTGTGCCCGATATGTTTTAACATACCATAATTTAAAAAAAAATGCACTATATTTTTAAAGCTAAATAAGTATTAATTAACACAGAAATGTTAGCAAGTCAGGTAACTGGAATAAAATACATTTTTTTAAAATTACAAGTTACTTTTTACATCCTCATCACTTGACCTCGATTTTAGGCGAAAAACTATTTTGTTCCTGAAGAGATAACTTAAAGTGAAGTTATACTTCCATGTTTCATATAAATATATGATCAAAAATATTGATCCTATAGTGCCTATAAATGCCTAAATTAACATTAGATCCTATTTTGCTTATATTCCTAAAATTCCTATATTTTATCACTACATTGAATAAAAAGTATTTGTTTCATTCCGAGAAACTAAAATATTTACTTGGCCTATTCGTTTTCACTATCTTGAACATTAAACAGTGGATACATGATTTCCCCATTTCACACCTGATGAAAAAATTATGTTCTCTGACGTTTGCAACGAACAGGCGAGTAAATTTTGTTTTAAATTTCCCTCTAAAGTACGTAATTAGCTTTGTGGATTTAATGTGTTTAATATCTAGGCCCAGTATTTTTCTGTATTGACAATGATTTTAATTACACTAAATCAAGAATAAAAGTCAATATTTAACATTATTTTATAATATTCATCTATAATGGCGTAGCGCATTGTTGAGTCATTGCCTCTCCTTTGTAAGGAGTTACTAGACACAGTTAATTTTTTAGTTACCTTATTTGCTCGTTGATGTCATGGATGGCATGTGGTCAACACACCGAGCCAATGAGACATCTAACACGCAAATAAGGTACTACTAGGACGTTGATGTGGGTAAATATTGTTTAGAGGCCTCTTTATTCAGGCTTAAGGATCTTTTACGAGCCGAAAATCTTCAGACCCATGACTTTTCCGTCCTAAAAAATACATCGACCCCGGCCGGGTTTCAACCGCGACCCTCGGAACCAGAGGCAAGGAGCATAACCACTAGTCCATCGCGGCCGACTATTTTATATTATACTATATTTAATATAATATAATTTCATTAATTTGAAACTATATAAGTAAATAAAAATAATAATAAAAGTATCCCACTACAGGCCATAAGAAACCCTTGGGGTAGTAGGAGGTTAAGGCTCCCGCTTTTTCTGGACAATCGGCACTTGATGTCAGCCGGGTTATCAGCCCTGCGTGACGGATGCCTCTACCCCCAGAACAAGAGTTTGGTATTCATTTCCGTTAGAGGCTGAGTCGATCCCAGGGTCATGGTGCCACCAAAATATATGGGTCAGTTTAAAAATCCTGACCCCTACCGGGACTTGAACCCTCGACCTTCCAATTTGTAGTGCACTGCATTAACCACCACGCTACGGCGTACCCCCAAATAAATAATAATAATAATAATAATAATAATAATAATAATAATAATAATAATAATAATAATAATAATAATAATTTTTAATTGGTAAATGCGTACTAAAATTAATAAATCTGATTGTGCCTAAAAATATTTTAGAGCCTATTTTTCATTTGATCATAACTTATTTTAGGCACCTAAAATAAGATTTTTAGAACCTAACAATCCCAGGTATGCTCATCACAACTTAATTTCTTGCAAGAAATTGTACTTGAAAATCTGTGCAATTATAATAACTCCACCCTGTATAATTAAATAACGAATTAGTACATAAAATTTACTTTAAAACCAGTGGTTATCTGTGTTGCTAATTGGAAAGCACATTCAATGGTAGGCAGTTGTTTCAAACAAAGTTAGACCAAAGTAAAAAAAAAAAGAGGGATGGAAATTGTTATTTAATACTGGTTGTAAAAAAAAAAGTAGGGAAGAAAAAAGTGACATGCGGGTTTTCTACAGTGGAATGTCCTTTACATATATGAATTTACAGAGAGTGGGGGTGAGTTGTATATGGAAGGGTTGGCTTGGAAAACAGTTGGGGCCTTAATTTGCTTGCGCATTAGAGATAATGTGAGGGTTTATGGAAGCAAAGAAAGGGGTGGAAGAGGCTACAGTTTTACACAGGGTTGGAGCAAATAACGTCTTGCACTTGTTTAAATGTTGCAGCTCTTAATTATTGTCAACTGCAGCTATCTCCAAATACTGCAGGAAACAAATTAAATATGGAAAAACTAAGGTCTTACAACTTTGTTCCTTAATTTTATCATTAAGGGGGACGATGAGTGAAATGTTTATCTGCACATCTTAATTCTACTTTACATTTTTTCTGCGCATATTGATTGTACAGTAAATAATGAATCACATAAATTTACTTATTTATTTATATATCTAATGGCATAGAATATATGACAAAAAAACTAAAAGAAGAATATGAAAAATGGGGACTTATATAAATATTGAGAAAACTAAATATCTGTTTATAGGAGAAGGAATGGAAAATATGAATTTCAACGATGGAGAAGAACTAAAACCTAGTATTCAATGCACTTATTTAGGAACAAAATTACAAATATATCAAACCATAATTCAGAGCATTTTAATATATGATGCTGAAGTTTGGCAAATTCCTACCAGGGAAATGAAAAGAATTTTAAGTACAGAAATGGATGTTTTAAGAAGATCAGCTGGAAAATCTAGAATGGATAAAATACGAAATAAAGAAATAAGGAAAATTATGGGTGTACAAG
This sequence comes from Diploptera punctata, assembly GCA_030220185.1. NCBI lineage: Eukaryota > Metazoa > Arthropoda > Insecta > Blattodea > Blaberidae > Diploptera > Diploptera punctata. The sequence continues at coordinate 182,522 of JASPKZ010004214.1, read as the reverse complement.
AGGAGCCGGACATCATAGACATTATAGAAAAGAAAAGATTACAGTGGCATGGCCATGTTAAAAGAATGCCAGAGCAATGATTGCCTAAAATTGTTATGGAATGGATCCCAATGGAAAGTAGGAAGAGAGGAAGGCCGAAGAAAATTTGGATAGAAGGGGTACAAGCAGCTATGAACATCAGAGGATTGGAGGAAGATCAATGGATGTACAGAGAAGAATGGCGTTTGTTTTCCGGAAGACGGCGACTGCTACCATGATACCGGATGATGATTTGTTTATCTAATGGCTGATATTGTGGTCATAAGACCATTAACCTAGAATGAAAATAACATGATAACAAATAATAAATAAACAGTTAACATAATATCAATTGTGATGGAAATTTTACATCTTCCTCCAAGCTTCCCAGTAGCGTTCTACTTCTGTGTGTGACGGCAGGCCAGGGCATGTTGTAAGGTGATGTCGCTCCAATATCTATGTTGTTGTTATACAGTACACAGGATGGTGTTTGTATTATGCCAAGACGAAAAAAGTGTTTTGTCAGCAAGTCGTGCCCCGTTGCTAGGTGCAACAATGCAACTGCAGTTCTTCTAGTGTAGTCTGGTGTTTCTAGAATTGTTTTTCCCCAGGTTTTATTAGCTGTTCTGGAAGCTTTTTCATTCAGGAGTTGTGCATTGTATAGTTATTTTATTGCAACTTTTGCAGTCTGGAATGCCATTGGTTTTTGGTAGGTAAGTGGGAGCATAGCTCCCTTGTTAGCCAACTTATCTGCTTGTTCATTTCCATAAATTTTGTTCCTGAGAAACACCTAGCTTACAGTTACTGAATTTTTAGTTTTACAAAAAATGGCTTAAATCAAAATTACATATTTTCCACAGTTCATAAGCAAAATTGTTGATTTTGTTATAATGCAATTGAGATATTTAGAGAACAACTTGCATTAGGTATTCTCTACTCTAAATATAAATGGAATATCTTGTTCTTGTTGTTTTCAAATGGCAGGAGTATGGTTCATACCATTTGTCCTCTTGCTTCCCAATAAATTCCTGCGATGTATTTCCTGTCATTTTTCTTGGGGTCTAGTCGCCTGCAGTCCTTGCTTAGAGAGAGCATTTTCTCCACACAAGGAGCATCCCATAGTTCTAGGGGCAATCACCTTTATATGAAAGTGGTCATCCAGACAGTCACTGCTGTTCTTCTAGGGAGGTGTTTTATTGTATCAGCATATTTCGCTATGTCTTCACATTTCTTATTTTGAAGATCTTTTATATTCTGTCCTCTTCTTTTGAGATGTATTTTTCAGTTTTAGCTTCTGTTGCCTTCTTTATCTTTAATAAATGGAAATTCAGCCTGCATATGTTTGTGGTTGTAAAACTCGAAAACGAAGTAGGTCGGTTGACCTGAAAAGTTGTACATACATGTTTTCAGGTATAAAGAGTGTTCGGTCCCTATATATAATGTTCTAAAACCATTAGGTGTAAGAGTTTTCCTCAAGCCAAAACTTAAAAATTGTTCTAGCAGTCGCAATTTTTTCTTTAACAACGAAACTCAGTATATAGTATTAAAATAAACTGAGATAGGTATTATCAAAAAAAAATTGCGAAATCCAACAATTAGAAGTGACGTAGCAGAATTTAGTCATTATTACTATTATTATTCCAATCATTAATACATTGCAGTAAGACTTTAAAATAAAAAAAGTTGCAACATTTAAAGTAAAATTTTGACATACTTAATAACCAATTTTAAATTCATAATATTTTAAAATATTAACTACTTACAAAATATACAAATCCGCACGCTGGGTATTAGGTAGTAAAATGAAAATGGATTGATAATGAAAATTAGAGAAAGTGAGAAGTTTCTGAATTCAAATAACAGTAATTACAATTAGGAATGAGGTGCAGAAAGAAATTAAACATAGACTCAATTCTGGAAACGCATGCTATTGCGCATTGCAGGGATTCCTGTCATCCCAGCTTATGTAGAAATAGTCAAACTAAAAATATATAAAACTGTGTTCTTCCAGTTATATTATATAGACGCGAAACTTGGACTCTTACTTCAATGGAGAGGAAACAATTACGAGTATTTGAGAATAAAGTTCGGAAAAATTTTGATTCAAAGGTGAACCTAGGTGAATAGAGAAGACTTCAGAACAGTGAGCTACGTGATCTTATGGGAAACTAGATGTAGTAAGAACACTTAAGTCTCCGTTATTTGTGATGGCCAGGACATGGTAAATAAAAGAAGGGCGTGGAAACTCCTTGTAAGAAAACTAGAAGAAAAGCGTCTAGTAATTCGGCTAAGAATGAGGTGGGAGAATAACATTAACCATGATTCGAGGAAGGTGAATTATACAGCAAATCATTGGAAAGTTTTAACTGAGGAGAGGGTTGTACGAAGAAACTATGTTCGCGAAATTATACATATTTGGGGTTTTGGCAGTGCCAATGAGTTATATATATATATATATATATATAGTGTATTAAAATTTAATAGCGCAAACTGATACTGTTGAGAGTATACGATAATAAAATAAAGAGTTTCTACTAAACATCGTTCCGCAAACGAGCCATATGCCAGATAATTGCAAATGTGTGGTTAAAAGACGTCACTGACTTAATTAAGAAACATCTTCCTAATTGATACAAATTAATTTGAAAAGTAGACTTTTCGTTTAATTGCCATTCTATGTTGCTTCAAAATTCACTCATAGCTTTACCTATCAATAAACACAATTATTACTTTACATGTTATACAGTAATACTGTAGGTCTACACACGTAGGCCGCTACCTGTTAATATGGGGGTCCTGAATTGCTGCTGCCATCTAAAGAATACAGTTGAAAAAAAAAGTTTTAAAAAAATTGGAGGGAATTTTATGGGGTCCTGAATTGAGATTTTGTCAATTATAATTTTCTTTTCACGTTTAACGGGTTCATAGGAGGTTAAAAAAGGAAATTCTGAAAAGAAAAAAATACATATTTTTAAGGGGGCAAGGATCAGATATGCAACGAAGCTTTTTTTTTTTTGTTCTTAATTGTTGCTTCCATCTGAATTGCATTTGGAAACGCAAAAAGGTATCGAAAATGATACCACTGATCACGATCACAGTGAATTGGAGTTATTCCCTAAGCGAGAAAATATTAAAAGCCAAAGGTATTATATTTGAACAAAACAATTAACGGAAATGGACTGCAACCACATTGGAAAATGAATATCTATAAAATACGTAGTGGTGGGAACGACTTCCTAATTTAGCGTTTGACAGCCAGTTGCTAGTTTCTCTATCAATGTCTGTCGGTAAACACAATGTTTCTCTGCAGACAGCACGTTAGGCTTTTAAAAAAATGCATTTATTTAATATTTACGTAGTTTTTTTATCTACAATATCTTCTCTCAAACAGTTAAATGATTTGTTTTGACAGAAGGATGCATTAAAATGAATGAAGTTTACATTGAAACATCTGCTAATTGTAAATTGGTTGAAGTCTCAACTGACTCAATATCTCAGAGTGGTTTCCAATGCTCACTCAAGGGAGAAACCCTCAAACCAAGATCAACGGTTTAAATACAAGGGCACTTAGGAGTCTGACAAGAGTTACAAGGCTAGCAAGAACAAAAGAAAACAACAATCTTGTTCAATTTGACTAACATTGTGAGTGTACTTTCATTCGAAAGCAATTTAAAGAGGATAGAGTATCAATGTTTTCTATTGGCTAAAGCTTTCAACTTAAAAGGATTTGTTTCCTCGGTTCAAATACTCAACTGATTTTTAAGTAATGATCATCTTCAAGCTTGGATCGTTTGTACTGTTCATGAAGTTTGGCGGAATACAGGGTGGTTAGTCGAACTTCGGGTATTAGATTCTTCACATGGAGAGAACAAATAAGTTTGTATCTATTTTAGTTTTTATTATATAATAAGCAGTCGGCCATGGTGATCTAAATATTATGTTCCTTGCCTCTAGTCCTGAGGGTAGCTGGTTAAAACGCGGTCGATATATTTTTAGAATGGAAAGATTAAAACAACAAATTAATCATATTAATGACGCAGTGAAATAAAATGTTAATAGTATATTATGATTCGAGGTTGGAAGTGGTTTTTACAGAAGCGAGGAAAATGTTTAAAACCGAGCGACAGCGAGGTTTTTATTTTCCGAGATTCTGTAAAACACTTCACAAATATGCGTTGTACATTATTTTTTGCGCGATGGTGTTTTCAAAATAATAAATAATAGTAAAATAATAACATCTTTGTTGTAAATATTTGCGTTCATTATAAACAACTGACTAACGTTAAGAGTGTGGGAAATGTTTATTAGTTGAAATTACAGGAGGTCGTGGCACGAATGTGGTTATAAAATGGCGGCAAATACGTATTTATTGTTGTATATTGTTTCAAATAAAGTTGAATTCATTTAAAATTCAGTGATTTGTTTCGTATAATGTAGGGTATATTAACACTACCTTTTGTATATATATCCATCCATAGTAATTCTGCCCGAGGGCAGTCTTTCACTGCAATCATAGCATTTTCATGCTATGCTTGCAGTTTACTAGGGAATTGTAGGTGTGGTAGCTTCCCGTTACTTTCCACACCCGGTGAAGGATGATGATGATAATGATAACGATGATGATGGCCATATGATTTATATATATATATATATATATATATATATATTACGTAGTATACATAAAGGTTACTGGTTTTACTTCCCACACATGGTTTGTAATATGAAATATTACAGTATAGTTATTTTATTACAGTATAGTTATTTAGATTGGCAATCCCAAAATGTAGGAAGTTGAACTTCCAATTATGGTCGCCATTGCTGTAAGTACGACAAAACACACTATTGGGCAAATATATTAAAATAGTTACCTGATATATCAGTCGTTCTCAACTAAATTAAATTTCTGTTTAAAAAAACTTCAAGTTCGATGTTTTTTATTATTAATTTCATACATCTCAATGATGGATAAATCATATTTAAAGAGAAAAATTATACGCTCAGACCGGGACTTGAACCCGGGACCCTTGGTTTTCTAGTCCAAGTGCTCTACCATTTGAATAAAACTTCAAGTTGTTAAAATTATGAAGTACCACATGGAATGCAGATGATGGAACATGATTGTGAAAGGGTTTCATGGTTTTAACTGCTTGACGAATTTCTTAAACAGACATTTCATTTAGTTAAGGACGAATAATATATCAGGTACCTATTTTAATATTTTAAAATATTATTTCATATCCTCAACGGTTTAACACAATTAATTTTATAAGTAGTGATTGGCAGTGAAATAGTTGTGTGACACTTTTATTTAACTTATACGTCTACATTACATAATTAATATTAAAAACCTTCATGGTTGCTTATATATATATATATATATATATTTGCTAATTATGTTATAAAAATAATTAATCAATAGTTATATTCGTATACCTATAAGAATAATTATTAACAAATATATTAATTATTAGTCCATACCTAATTGCAAATATAAATATATATAAATATATCTCGGCCACGGTGGACTAGAGGTTATGCTCCTTTCCTCTGGTCCCGAGGGTCGCGGGTTCAAACCCGGCCGAGGTCGATGGATTTTTTTAGGATGGAAAAATCCAAGGAGCAAGTCCTCCGGGAGGGACTTTAAGCCGTGAGTTCCGAGTCTGAAGATTTTCACGTTCGTAAAACATCCTTAAGCCTGAATGAAAAGGTCTCTAAGCAAAATTTACCGAATTGTCCCATCCTAGTACTACCTTGGTTCCTAGATGTCAGTATGAGGCGGAACGCTGACAAAGGACCACTCAAATGACATCTATACGAAAACAAGTGTAACTAAATTAGTGTGTTTCAAATTCTTCCCTTGTAGGGGGAGAGCGCCTAAATCTCTGTTAAGGGAAATATGGGATTACAAGATTACAAGAAGATATAAATATATATATATATATATATATATATATATATATATATATATACATTAATCCGACCGGCTTTTCTCTGTTACGTTTTATATCATTGTACTTTTTTTTTCCTGATGAGAGGGAGCTGGTCTGCTCTTCTTTTTTTTTTGGCAGCAAGAATTTCGAAGAAAAGAAAATAGAAACTCGGTTATAAGAGAGGAAATGAAGTTTGAAGACACTTAGATTATATTAAAACTCAGCAATTAAGATGGTACGGGCATGTCCAGCGAATGGAAGAGGATCGGCTACCAAAATATGTTTTGGAATGGAAACCTGAGGGAAGACGAGACAGAGGAAGGCCTAAAACCTCCTGGAGTCAGGGAATGTATTTATGCACGAAAGAGAAACATCTACAATCAGGATGTTGGATGGACCGACAAAATTGGCTATTAGGAATCGGACGATGTCAAAGACATTAATCAACCGATTATCTATCTATCTATATAGTCCTATATATTATTAAATATATAATAAATAATTTAACAATGTATTATCTACGAATAATTTGTAATTAGAGTTGCAGATTAGTTTAGCTACCAATTGATCTTTTAAATACATTAATTCCTCCGGGAGAGACTTCAAGCCGTGGATCCCAAGTCTGGCTCCAGGCCAGGCTCTAAAAATAATTTCAAGTCTGGATAAAAATACCTCTGAGCAAAACGTAACCTACCTTCATATCTCCGAGTTATGCCTTAGTTTCCTAATGGATGTCTCTTCGAAACGATGTACTAAACACGTGTCCTTCGCCGACATCTGAGGGCAAGTGAGCGTAACTAAATTAGTCTGGTTAAGAAACTTCCCTCTAGAGAAGAACCTATTTTTTTAACCTGGTTGAATGGTAAATAAGGCCTTAAGGCCTTAACACTTCCAGGAAAAATGTACTAAAATGAAGATAAATAAATCTATGTCCCCGCAACGGGACAAAAGGTGATCACTCATTTTTTTTTCGTCCTTATTAATGGTTTTGGCAGTGTTTTCTTTTAATTAACGTTAACCCCTTACTTTAATTTTCAACATTTCCTCTGTTTAGTTTATTTATATTTGTGTCCACCACTGCGGTCTCGGGTTAGCGTCGCAGGCCCGAATTCGATCCCCGGTCGGGTTAATTTTCCTAGTGATAATTTTCTTCGGGGTTTTTCCTTACCTGTAAGACAAATGCCAGGAACTATAAGGCCCAAACGGTCCCCGAACATCATCTGGTCATTATAATATCATTGTAATATATTTGCCATGGTTAATATGAATGTGTGTGAATAATATTTTTCATAAGTAATGTCACGAGTGATTTCCAAATTATCGATAAATTCACGACTTACGAAGTGAGGAGTGAATTTATCTAGAGAATTTGGAAATCAAGAGTGGCATTTGTTAGGGCAATTTAACGAATAAAATTAAGCTGTTTACTCACAAATCATTGTTTAACTATAGTTATTTTAAAATATTTATATATTTAACGTAAACGGCGATGTTTGAAAACAAATCAGAAATGAGAGGTTATGTTCATTCACTGCAAATAGATCATATTATTTATTGCCAAATAAGATTGCAATATTGTAAGAATGTACCCAAGTGGAGAAATAATGAAACACATCAAACTATATATCATAATCAACATTACGGGCTATTCATTTGTTTTTTTAGTAAACAACTCCGTAAAATCAAGGAATCTGTTCATTATTTGCTATATTCAATGTATTTGTTGGAGAAAAATAATGTTCTGTCCTGTTCACAACATTAAAAAGGAGGAGCTTTCTTTATCACAAAAGCAGGAGCTGATAAAGAGAAATCGATAAAGAGCGAGGTGAAACACGACTGTCATTGGTTGTAAAACAAAATTCATTGAAACGTGATTGGTCATTGACTAGCATTTGTGGCATAAGTTAAATAGTCATCTTAATGTTTTGTTAACTTTCAGTAGTTTTTTATACATGTTCTAAGCTACAGATAATAATATATTTGCATTTTCGGTTAACTAACTTATATTATTCTTCTCGTATTCTTCACATTAAAAAAGTGTACAATATACATGGATTGTGAACAGTGATATGGATGGGTTAAAGTTAGTGATGTAAGTCCACATAATATTAACATACTGCTAAAGGAACTGTAATAAATTGGAAACAAAACTTGAATAATGTTATAATTTTAGGGATCTCATCTGGATCCAGATTTAACACAGATACTTGAATTGAATTTGTAGGTCTACAATCGTTACAATTTTACTGCTATAGAGCTGATCACTCATATGGGCAGGCCCTTAATGTCCTTGTGAGATCAAAAAAAATATGTGTGTGATCCATAGTTAAAATCCCTCTCCCGACAGGTCGTGCCACTGTAAGGCCTGTGGGCGTGTGGCACGTAAAAGTAGGCCACCTATAAGGTAAGAGATTAAACCGCCTTAATGAAATCGAATATTTGTTATATTGCCTTTTCTTCTTTTTTTACTCAATTTTACTAAATTTGTAACTAATTAAAACACTTTATATATAAAAAATGAGTGAGTCTGTTTGTCCTTTCTAGATGCAATAACTACTTGACCGATTTTAATGGAGTTTTTACCATCATTTGGAGAGTTTTTCTGGGACAATTAACATATACATACATAAGGACTTTATTAAACTAAATGTAAGATACATACAATGTTATTTACAAATATGGATCGCACTTGCAGCAAGCCGTACGTGCTGTTGACAGTCCGTTACAATATGTTGATGTTTGGTAATAATATACTTAAAACAAAAAAACACAATAATATTACAATTAGATATCAATACAATTACATTATACATTTACTTAGTTATGTAGAATTATTAAGAATTAATAGTATTGCAATTTAACATATTTATTCATTCCTGAATAAGTGTTGTTCTTATTTTCCGCATTTTGTCCAGAAATCTACCCACGTTTACCAGTAACTCGTAGCATGCCAATCTTTCACGATTTGAATTTAGAAATCTTTCCGGTGATAACTGATGCCTCCACTATTCTAAATCGTTACATTTTCCTAATATATGTATCTCGTCTTCAAAGCTCCCGCACATTGGACATATTCGCATATCGTGATCGTCGCTAATTTTTAAAAATTTCCATCCCCTAACCTGAACCAAGCAAGCCCTGATCTCTCTTTAATTCCTAGATTGAGTATATAAGATTATTTTCCCCAAACTTGTTTTAGGTCTCTTTGTAAAAACAGTGATCGTTTTCCCGCACATTCGGCCAAAATATTCTGTCAATTAACATATATAGGCCCAACATTTTATCATCATCACCACCCATCATATCATCGGGGCAACGTAACCCCGCCTTCCAGGCGCCCCAACCTCACAAGTGGGTTACAAGTACGCCATGCCAGGAGAGAAACCAGGAATGTCGAAAGACAAAACCTGGGGCATTTGAAAAAAAAAAAACATATATATATATATATATATATATATATATATATATATATATATATATATATATAAACATATCACCGTTTGTACTATAGGGCCGTAGCTAAAAATAAAGTGCATCGTTGCACTAAAAAATAACTTTTTGGACGCTTAAATGGCCTACACTGCCTAAACCATAACAAATACATCAAATTAATGTACACAGAAACCAAAATAAAATATACGGCTATTCAACAGAATGGCTTACTCTCGATTTTTCAATTTATTGTTGTGAACTATAGCTCTTCTTCTGTAGTTACTAATATTTTTTAATATTTTAAACTTTTTCAAACAATTTTCATAACATTTTTCGACAATTTTTAAATATTTATTTAAATACGCAAATCACAACATTATGACACTGTTAGACAATATTGTAATGCTGACTGCTATTTTCTCCACAGAGTATATTATTTAGTCTATGATTTTTCTTTCGCTGTTTTGGGTTATCGCTGGTTAGAACGGCGTTAGTAAGTGATAAGTAAGTGTACACCCATTTTTAATAAACGTTTGATAATTTTAATATTATTAATATATTTCTTTAACATAAATTTAGGGATTTATTGCAAAGATTCGTCATTTAAATTTCATAGCGACGTGCTGCTATCAGCGTAAGCGGTATAAACTTTAGTACGATATCGATAATAATCGATATGTGGCAAGAATGATAATCGATATGTGGTTCGATGGTGGGTGATCGCTGGTTTTATAAATCCTGGCGCATGCGCACTGTTGTTCTATAGGACTTTGAAAATATAATAGGTAAGTTAAAGTGTTGAATCCCCAAATCAACAAAAATACTCCGCGACAGCATATGTCTATCTATTACGGATAACTCACAATAACCACTCTTATCTTTCACCTAATTGACGCCAAGAAGATTAAGTAACACGGGGCATCTAAAAATAATTACGATGTAAATTTATAATTATTTTTTTAACTTGCTCAACTAAACATAAAACACATTTCATTTATTTAGGCGTAGCAGCGCATGCAGGGTATTAGCTAGTTTTAAACAAATTAAACAATATCTGGTTCTTTTTATAATTTATAGAGTCTACAGTTAGATCTCTTTCTCCACATTCCATTTTCTCTAAGAGAAGCAAAAATTTGTCTAAATCTGGATTCCTGTTACATTTATCCTAAAATAACATTTCTTAGATGTTACATAATACCACGTTATTTTAATACAGTGAAGTTTGCTTAATTTAATGGGGAGGAAATAAGTTTTGATACCCCTGAGTGTACTTGCTTCAAGACGATGCATATCTCTAGGGTTGCCATGGTAACTGAAAGCTTCTCAATTTTCTTGCTGTTATTACACTTGTGTGCTCTTATTACTGCTATTACTTTCCACGTCCTCTTTGTGCACATTCCGCTTATAATCCTCAAAGGCAACATAAAACAAAAATTGTATTTTGGGTTCAAACGTGTCCTTCATTTTTTACTGCTAGGTAGACTTAAGTGAATCACGGCCTATAAGGCTGACGAGTTCACAATACTATCATAAGTAATGTCACGAGTGATTTCCAAATTTCTAGAGGATTTGGAAATCAAGAATGTCATTTGTGAGGACTATTTAACGAATAAAATTAAGTTGCTTACTCACAAATCATTATTTAAATATAGTCATTTTAAAATATTTACATATTTAATGTGAACGGTGATGTTTGAAAACAAATGAGAAATGTTTGGTTATGTTTCATTTGTTCATCACTGCAACTTGATCATACTATTTATTGCCAAATGGGTATGCAATATTGTAAGAATGCATCCTAGTGGAGAAAAAATGAAACACATTAAACTGTATATTATAACCAACACTATAGGTTATTATTTCATTTTCTTCGGAAACAACTCAGTAAAATCAGTATTTAAAAACACAATTATTCAACACACAATTATCAAATGTGTAGTTCGAAGGAATCTATTCATCATTTGCTACATTCAGTGTATTTGTTAGAGAGCTAAAAAATAATGCTCTGACCTGTTCCAGATATTAAAAAGGAGGAGCTTTCTTTATTTTGGTAACCAAATTAGATAATTATCGAGGTGATACACGACTGTGATTGGTTCTAAAACAAAATTCATTGAAACGTGATTGGTCATTGACTCCATTCGGAACATGAGTTAAATAGTCAAAAAAATGTATTTTAGAAAATACAGAGAGAACAAAAGTCATGGCATTTCAAGGTGTAGATCTTGTCAGAAGTATAATTGTACTTCACAATAACATTTTGGAAAGGTGAATAATATTACATATCTCATCAACATCGTAGTCCATTCACGAATTTAGGACATTCATTTATCTGCTTTGGCGTCAATAGAAAGAATTATCTTCAGTGGACGTCATGGTCTGCTACTTCCTGTAGGTTTATAGCTTAATATCTACTTGGGTATCCTGTGATCCACTATTCGATGAACATGTTGCAACATTTAGAAATATGATCAGAAGTTTTATTTTCTAAAGGTTCCCTGCGTAATTCTTGTACGAGTAAGATGTGTTCATTTTTATGATCTAATAGTGCTACATATCTGGGATGCAAAATCTCATATGATGAAGAAACTTATGTAAATGTCAAAATATGTATTTTTTTTTAGATTTTTAGGGCCAGTAAATTATATCTTCAAGCTGCAGTTAGTTAAAAAAATTCGAGATTAAAAGTGTATAAAACATTAGCTTTCCAAGTCTTTAACTCTTTTATATGGTAGCGAAGTATGGACATTGAAACAGAAGAATATTCTGAAATGAGATATCTTCGAAGGATTTCTGGACACACTATATTATAAAAAATGAAGTCTAACTCACTGGCACTATCGAAGCCGTAGATTCATGGTGAGCGGACTTAAGTTCTCCACACATCCCTATCCTGAGCTAATGTTTACAATCATCCTCTATATAATCTACTTCCCTCAAAACATAGTAAATATTATTCTCCCACATCATTCTTGGTCTACCAACTGAGCGTTTTCCCCTGGTTTTCCTACAAGAAGCTTCAATGAACCTCTTTCATTCCCCATTCATGCCACATGTCCTGTCCATCGCAGTCTACGAGGCTTAACTGTTATTTTATCTGGCTTCCTATAGAGACCATGAATTTCACTGTACTAGAGTATTTTCCGTTCACCTGTCTGTTCATCTCTCTTTGTTCCTAAGAACTTTATTCTCAAATACTCGTAATCTCTTCTCCTCACTTAAATAAAGTAAGAGTCCAATGTTTCGCATTCATATAATATAACTGGTAGAATAACAGTTTTATACATTTTCAGATTAATGCTTTTTTAAAGGAGTTGGGACAAGAAGAGTTCCTGTAATGCATAATATGTTTAATATATTTGTGCATCTCATTTCTATTTGTAATTATTGTTCCTAGGTATTTGATTTCAGCCACTTCTTCAAAATTTCGCTCATTTGTCATTAGCTGTCTTCCAAAATGCCTACAGTTCTTATTATTTTTTTAATGTTTAACGTATTTGAGGACTGCCGTACTTACCACGTATATATTTTAATATTTTACTTTGACTATACACCTCAACGGAATATTAGCAAGAATTTTATCAGTATTGTCCCTAACAGTAATTTAAAATTGACTGCAGTAACACCTATTTTTTTCTTCCTTTGATTAAATTCAGTTAAAACATGTGAGTTACTTGTTTTAAAATAAGTTGTTTTCATTTATTTTTACATTTGAAGTCGCTATAAAAATGTCTTTCCATCAGGTCTTGTTATTTATGTAATTATACCCGTGGGGATTCCCCTAGTACATACAAGCAAACTGTCCGCAGCATCTGACTTCTTTTGTCTACACAAGACAATAAAAGTTACTTTAAGAGAATCATGAGTAATGATTGATGTTGTAAGAGACTCTTCTCTTTTAACATTTTGCCATATTTCATCTCTCAACTTTTTATGTTCATAAATCTTTCTGCTTGTTTCTCTTTAATGTTTTTCTTTATGATCTTAACATCTACTACATTGTAGTTAATTCTGAGCGCATACTATTATTTCTATTATAAGGCGACAATACTGATCGCGGCAATTAAGACCACTAAAGAGCACTTATTAAGCTGCAACACCTTTACAAAATATTTACTTTTTTAAGTTGAATGGAAATAGGTATATTGAATATTGAGTAACATCAAAAAATCGGGACTGGAAGTAAACATCAATAAAACTAAATATATGGTCACACATAGAGATCTATTATATAATGGGAATGGAAAGCTAATGAAAATAATGAAAATGTTGAAGAAGTGGCTGAATTCAAATGCTTAGGAACAATAATTACAAATAGGAATGAGATGCATAAAGAAATTAAACATAGACTCAATTCTGAAAATGCATTCTATTATGTATTACAAGTCCACCGCTGTGGTCTCGAGGTAGCGTGCTGCCTTGTCACGCAGCGGGCCCGGGTTCGATCCCCGGTCGGGGCAGTTTTTCTGGGTGAGGTTTTTATCGAGGTTTTTCTTCATCTGTAAGACAAATGTCAGGAAAACTTTAAGGCCCGAACGGTCTCCGAAATCATATGGACATCATCATCATCATCATCCTTATCATTATCATCATCATCATCATCATCCTTCACCGGTGTGGAAAGCAATGGGAAGCTACCACGCCTACAATTCCCTAGTAAAGCTACAATCATAGCATGGAAATGCTATGATTTCAGTGAAGGACCTGCCTTCGAGCAGAATTACTATGGATGGATGGATGTATTACAAATACTCTTGTCGTCGCAACTTCTCTAAAAAAAACATTAAGTTGAAAGCATTCTCCCAGATATATTATTTGAATGCGAAGCATGAACTGTTACTTTAAGGGAGGGGAAAAGATTACGAGTATTTGAGAATGAAATTCTCAGAAAACGTTTCATTACAAAGAGAGATGACGAGAAAAACGAATGGAGAAAACTACATAACAGTGAGCTACATGATCTTTATGAGATACCAGATAGATGTGATAAGAACAGTTAAGTTTTGCGATGGGAAGAGCATGGTGCACGAATGGATAATGAAACAGGGGCATGGAAACTAGGAAATCCAGAGGGAAAGCGCCCAGTAGGTAGGCCAAGAATGAGTTGGGAATATAAGATTAACCATGATTTGAGGGACGTTGATTATACGGGGATGTTTGGAAAAACATTCGCTCAGAATAGGGATGTATAGCAAGCTTATATCCGCACATGGACCTACATGTTCGATAGTGCCATTGATAAGTAAACTATCAAACTATTGGAAGACCAATGATAAACAAACTGTTAAACACCTTATTTTAGACTGTCCATCTCACGGATATAAACATACATTCTAGATATATTCCAATAATTGTTTTTTAAAACGGAATTGTTGTTATACAGCATTTAAAACATTTGTAAATGATGTATTCACTACGTTGTAATTCATCTAAATTACTACTTACTTTATAAGTTTTAAAGTCCGGCTCTCTATCTCCGGCTCTGAAGTTTAGGTTGAATGAGGGGCAGAGGGAGAAACTCGCCCTCTACTGCCAATAGGAAAGTAGTTCAGTGTGAGTGAGCGTCTACTACAACCAATCACCGTTCTTGACGCCGCTAGTATGTTTTGAGATTGCTGCGAAGTTTGTGCTAAGCACGTGGCTTTAGTTGCTCTTTGTTGCAGTACAGTGTTTGTTTGCTGTTTCGCTCTTGTGATTAACTGTCAATAATACAGCTTCAGTCTATTATTGTTTTAATATGACGAGTGGCTCATCTCAATCAAAAAAGAAAATTGACTCTTATAAGAGTCAAAGCCGAGAATTCATTTATCGGTTACCATGAATATTTTGAGTAGGAGCGAGAGAACGGTGGATCATTGATTCCTATTATGAAGGTTGTAGAGAGAGTCTGTGATGCTATGAAGTTGGGTAAAACAACTGTTAAAAGTGTTACAAATGAAAAGTGTCCGTCTCACTTTAATACGCCATCAGCAGCGCTACGTACTCCCGGAAAAGAACGACAACGTGGAAGCCCCAGAACAACACTGAATAAATTTCAGGAGGATGCAATTAGGCAGCATATTTACCAGTATTACATGAGGAAGGAAAATCATGCAGCAGCCAAGGGAAGCTGATGGGATTCTTGAAAGGCAAGTTGACCTATTGACAATTGCGTTAAATGCAGACAGAAGTGACACCAGTGATGAGACAGAAGTTGATATATACGAAGATTGTGGTGTCTTTACACTTGATTAACAACGATGAAGGTAAGATTTTTATTTTAACGATACATGAGAAAGGGTTTTCGTTTTCAAATAAAAATTATGTTCTTTATGCATTTAACATAGTTTTGAAGTGATGTATGGAATTTTTTTCGTGAATTCATTAGAATGGTGAATATTTTCGAGAATCGTGTGTTTCGTAGCGACGAATGAGACATCTCATATTTTTGTTTCATTTTCAATTTCGCGTAATAAAATGAGCATTTATTTATAATATTTATGTTCTGGATAAACAGAAAGCTCTATGATTTAATATTCCGCGTGGTACATAAAGCGGCCCCTCCCACTGAATATCCATATCGGCAACACTGTCGTCAAAACATCAGAGCCGAAGACTGGGCGGCTCGACTATAATTGTATTAGTCCTTGTCTCGTTCATTTTTTGTTCATTTAAAATCATATAACTACGTGTATCTTCAATTTTATTTTATATCTTGATTACAGCCCTAACATACATTTATAAAATAGGGCTCCAAATCTTGGAGATTTAATAAATAAATGAATGGCTAACTTTACAACATGTGACACGACTTTTTAAATTACTTCATAAACTCCTGTCATATTTATTCTTAGGGTTTCGTTTTCAAATTATTTCCCATCATTTACAATGATTTGTACATGTTTCTAACGATCATTTGAATTTTTGACGATATTGAAGTACATGAAGACACGGCAGCCATATTGATTTTAACGATTATTCTTTGTTCCAGTGCATTTTTTTCACAGGTTAGAGTACTTATATTGCGTTAGGTTAGCTTTTAGGTTGGTCTTTCACAGGTTAGAATACTTAATTTGTGTTAGGTTAGCTTTTAGGCTGTTTGTTAACGCGAGTTCAAATATCGCGTATAGGTTGGCTGTATCCCGTGATTCCAAAGCGTAAACCGCTTCGCATCTGCTGTGCATGCGCATGGTGTATGGTTGGAACTTAGGAAAAAATTCTTGTCACGTGTATTTCCTAATAAATATTGCAAGATCAGAACTTAGAACAAAATACTCTGTAGAATGTGGTTAAATTACGTGTCTAAGATTGTTCAGTGATCAATGATTTTCGGTAGCGATATATTAGTTTTCTGAAAGAGATGTTTTTACACTGCAAGTAGAAATAAGACGAGGATGTAAGGATGTTTTCTGCTGAACTGGGGTCACGCTAGAACAGTAATAATTACTAGAGAGGAGGTCATGGGACCAAGTTAGAAAGGATTAGTTAGGGGGCGCCACTTGGGAGGGTGTGTGTGTGTGTCCCAATTAATTACAGGCGCCGCCAACCCTTTACCTCATAATCCGAGCCTTAAGTCTCCAGGCTTTAGCTCAGAGAGGAGTTCGCAAAGCTTTTGCATTGAGTGAACTTTAAAATGAGTCAATAGCACCACTTTCCACTACAATCCATCTACAGGGCTAACATAATAAATTAACAAATGCAGTGTGTTACCGAGAAGAGCAAAATTTGTTATCTATGGCAAAATTATTGAACAAATCCAAGAGTTTAAATATTTAGGATGTAATATAGGATACAGGAAAAACTAATGACGTTAAGTATAATTAAATATATTGAGATAATTCTGCGGAATAATTCAGAGAACATTGAAATATAAAGTATAACAAGAAGCATTACTGAAGTTTTACAAAATGATTGCATTGTCACTATACCTGCAGGGGTGATTCAGAATAAGTATTACAGACTTCTAGGAGTTGTAGAGGGTACATAGTAGATAAAGTTTTGATAAGAAATCCATGTCCGGAAACGCACCATTTCGATGTAAAATAGGTTTGAAGATCGGAACACAATGGGCTGATATCGGTGTCTAATATTTCAGAATAATTATCACACACTTTTAGGACTTGTATTTTACAAGAGTGGTTCCACGTGGCGACCCTGTTGTTCGTTGCATAAAGTGTACCTAGAACGTATGTCTTCATACACACTTCCCACAAGACCTGGCGTGTTCTCAATAATTTCTGCTGCCGCCAGAATTCATGCAAGAAGATCTTCCTGCAACTCTATAGGTGTAGTACAACACCTAGACATTATTTTATTGAAACGGACTGTCAAAAGCAGTACATCTTGCTGCCCGTGCGATCCATATTTGTAAATAGCATTAAATATATATATATATATATATATATATATATATATATATATATATATATATATAATATGGTATAAGAAAAATAAATGCCTGGACGGGATTCGAACCCGGAACTCTGAGTCTGTACCTCAGCGTGTTATCCATTACACCACCAGGCGAATCCAATTCAAACACTTATTTTTCTTATAATTATATGTATTATATTCTCCATTATTACTAGATGTCGCAAGAACTCGGTCTTCGCTGCCATCTAGTAGCTGACTATAACAAGTAAGCAAATTAAAGAGAAAATTTTAACTTTATAGCAGTGACGCTTTATCGATGTTATAATTAAATGTTTAACATTGAGCAATGGAAGCTTCATATGGTATGATAAGAAAAATAAATGTCTGGACGGGATTCGAACCCGGAACTCTGAGTCTGTACCTCAGCGTGTTATCCATTACACCACCAGGCGAATCCAATGCAAATATATTCAAATATATATATATATATATATATATATATATATTTATTAGCAAAATAAAAGTCACTCATACTGAATCTCGTATAACGTTAAATCCAAATGTTCAGATTAGGCCTATAGCTGATTCTAGTTTGAACAGAATTGAGTCAAACAAACTGATATTTCGTTGCAATCTAAGATATATCCCAATATATAAAAATTACGTGTCACGTTGTTTGTCCGCGATGGAATCCTAAACTACTGAACCGATTTTAATAAAATATTGCACACTGTGTGCAGTTTGATCCAATTTGAGACTTAGGGAAGTTTATAACTAAATTTATAGTGGCATTATTTTTATTGTAAATTATTTGTTTATTATTTAACAAAGAGTTATAATTATCTGTGAGTTCCATACGATTCTAACAGATGACCGTGTAAGGTTTATTATATAACCAGGTGGCTGTGCTTTTTGTTGCAACGGCGAATTTCAATTGAATTACAAATATTGATTATTTCATAATTTAAGTGTGTTTGTGTTTATTTTATTTTCAATATATTGATAATAATATTAATTTCGTGTGTATTAGTTTTAAGTAATCTGGCTGAACGACAACAACTTAATTTAAATTTAACTGGACCGAGAAGAGCCATTAAACAGCATGGCGAATCGGTTCTAAAGACCATGAATGATAAGATATCAAGTGAATTTCCGGAAATTGGTATAGGCCTATGTGACATAAATCTTACATTTAAGAAGAATGTCAATTTAAAAACATATGAAGGTCCTAAGGAACGGAATAACATAATTGTAAGTAAGTCTGTTAGTTATAATAATATGCCTAATATTACAGAAACAATCTCCATGCCTTAATTAAATGAAAAACAAGATGACTATAATATATCACAAGATGATATTACTATACAGAGACTTCTTGATGATGATGAGAATCCAAACTGCCAACAAGTTCGTAGAAAAAAACGAAAGTATAATGAAATCAGCAAGCCTCCTCAAAATATTCCATCAATAAATGTATATAATCCTCATGATACACTTATGGATGATACTGAGAATGCAGACAACATAAATTCATCTCAATCAACAAAACCACTTCCACATAAACCACCACCCATGTTCATACTGGGTGTAGTTAACGTACCAGAATTAAAAAATTGTGTAAAACAAAAACTTTCTGATTTAGATTTCTGACTTAGTTTACTACAACATAATTTAACATATACCTTAGCCACAGCAACGCGTGGCCGGGACTTCTATATATATATATATATATATATATATATATATATATATATATAAAACAAAGTCGGATTAGTTACACTATTTATAACTCAAGAACGGCTGGACCGATTTTTATGATCTTTAATTTGTTGGATTTGTTTCCGCCTCGAATAGCAGATAACTATTAAAACATCAGAAAAATTAACGTAAAAACATTTAAAGGCGATACGACGTTCGCCGGGCCAGCTTGTATATATATATATATATATATATATATATATATATATATATATATATTCATCTACTTTTCGTTGCTATCTAGGCCAACATCGATTAAATATCAATTGAATAATATATGTAAGAAATATAATATGATAATTTCAAAATTAAAAACTAAAGTAATGGCGTTCCATGGAAGGTACCCAGTAAGAACAAAAATAGCAATAGAAGATATAGTGTTTGTACAGGTTTCACACTTCCAGTATTTGGGCTGCAATATAAATTATGAAGAAGAACAAGATATAAATAAGAAAATGCGGAAATTCCAACATATTTGTGGAACAATCAGACGAACACTGACGAACGAGGTAAGAAAGGATACGCAGCTAAGATTTTATTCAACGATGGCACTACCAGTGGCGATGTATGGAAATGAGGCCTGGGTCCTGAAGGAAAAGTAAAATTCTAGAAATGAGGCCTGGGTCCTGAAAGAAAAATAAAAAAATAAAATTCAGGTAGCGGAAATGAGATTCCTACGGACTATGAAAGGCTGTACAAGAGAAGAACATATTAGAAATGATAATATTAGAGAGGAACCAAAAATACAACCACTTCTTCAACAAATAGAAGAACAAAGGGACAATTGGATAAAACATCTGCAAATAATGGCAGTGGATAGGATATCAAAGATGGCACTCATGCATAATGTGAAGGACGAAGATCGGTAGAAAGACCAAGAAAGCGCTGGGCTGAACAGATGTGAGATCGGAACAGGCAAAGACTCTATAACGAAATTATACGAGACAGTGACAGTTACTATTGTTACTTACGGTTCCGAAACATGGACAGTGACGACACAACAATCTGCCAGAATACAAGCTGCTGAAATGAAATTCCTAATACCAATAGCAGGATATCAAAGAACAGACAAAAAACACAACACAGATATAAGACAAGTAAAAGTATGGGAATTAAACACAACAATAGTGAAATACAGAACAAACTGGAAAGAACGCTTAGCAAGGATGACTTGAGAATAGAATACCAAAAGCAGCATACAACTATTCACGAGGAGGAAGAAGAAGCTTGGGAAGACCAAAGAAAATATGGAAACAGCAGCAATTTGGAGAACAGAACAAGCTAGTAAATAAACCTAAACCATGACAAAGAAGAAGAAGAATATTTTTCACGAGAACAATCTGAATAGCTTCATTCCTTGGAATTCGATAAAAGTAACTTAGGTCCTTTTTAAAATGTGAGATTGAGTTGTATTATTTACTAGAGGTAGTTGCTTCTATCCACGTACAAGCTGATATATTTATAAGCCGGTGGGACAGAGTCTCTTGCCGCCATGTGTACCTGTTGAATTCTCTTTAGCTTTGTAATAAAATCAACGCTTTACATGTCTGAATTTTAACGTTTACGGTTTTCTGTGTGTAACCAGACTTCATTTAAGCTCAGATTTTATACGCAGTAAAAAATAATAATAACAATAATTTCGTCACGCAGGGACTGCGTAAACTAAGCGCGAATTCCTCAGCAAGGCGAATTTATGGGACCATTTTCCTGGTTTATGGAATTAATATTTCTTTGTTAAATTTGGGAATCTCAATTTCTAATGCCAGCTTATTTAGAATGTTTGACTGCAGTGAAAACAAATCGTGCATAACCATTATATATTACATTACGTATTGTATAGCTGGCTTAACTTGGCAGACAGAGAGATGGAGATACAAGGATAGATCTTTGACCACTTTAGTCCAGATACAAAAGAAAGAACCCACCCTGTTGTCAATTTTCCTCTCCCCCTTACTGGTGAAGAAAACCGGCAAAACTGGTGCGAGTGAGAGAGTTGAGCACAGTTGTCTCATTCTACAAATTTCTCGTAAAGTTAAACCAGAGAGACTATAGTTGCATATTGTTGTATAATTTTACACGAATTTTAATAACATATTTGTGTGGAGTGTGGCATTGTATGGAGCAGAGATTAGGACATACGACGGAATGAGGAAAAGCGACTGGAAGCTTTTGAGATGTGGATATGGAGAAGGATGGAACATATAAAATGGACAGACAAAATAAGAAATAAAGATGAGCTAGACAGGGTGGGTGAATGAACAACTATGCTGGAACTCATAAAGAAGAGGAAAAGAAATTGGATTGGCCATTGGCTAAGAAGAAACTGCCTGCTAACTGATGCCCCAGAAGGAATGGTCAACGGAAAGAAAGTTAAAGGCAGAAAAGAACATCAGATGATAGACAATATATTATATAAAAATGAATGTTTGTTTGTTGGTTTGTTTGTTTGTTCATACTTTATGCGTGGCCATACCGTTGATCCGATTTTGATGGGATTTTTTGCAAAATGTTCAGAAGATTCCCGGGATGAACATACGCTATAAGAGAGTTGTGATATTCAACTCCTACACCCATAAAAATCACCCTTTGTAGGGATAAACGTAAAATAAAGTCCCTATTATGACTAAATGCCTTACGTTGCCTAAACCATAACAAATACACCAAATTAATGTACACAGAATTGAATCTCAAAAAACTCTATAAAAAAGTCCGCGACAGCATATGTTTCTCTTTTACAGATAACTCACAATAAGCATTTTTGTTTTTCATTGATGCCAAGAAGATCGGGATAAGTAGATTACCGGGAAGCGTGCTCTGCCATACCGTTCATCCGATTGACATGGGGCTTTTTGAAAAATGTGCAGGAGATTCCGGGGATGAACATAGGCTATAAGAGAGTTATAATACTCAACCACTTCTAAAAATCGCCCTTTGTAGTGAAAAACGTGAAATAAAGTCCCTATTTTTACGCTTAAATGGCTTACGTTGCCTAAACCATTACAAATACACCAAATGAATGTACACAGAATTGAATATCTCATAAAAAACTCTACAAAAAAGTCCGCGACAGCATATGTTTATCTTCTATGGATAATTCACAATAACATTTTTTGTCTGTCATTGATGCCAAGATGATCGGGATAAGCTGATTCCCGGGCAAGCATAACAGCGCACGGCGGAGATAAAAAAAACATTTATTTCGGAGTAGCAGCGCACGCCGGATATTAGCTTGTATTCTATAAAAAGAACTCGAAATACTCCGTGAAATACGCATTGGTAAAACATGGGTTGTAGCATGTATGTTTAAATAAAAAAACACTTCTAATGGTCCGATTTCGCTGATGTTTGGAGAATATTTTTCCCTGTTTATTTTTAATAGCGTATATTGAAATTCGTTGTGAAAACTTTAAAGTTGCAAGTTCTAGAGCTATTTTTAAATGTTCGTTTCTGGTGAACTCTTACATCTAATTCCTTAGACTCAATTGACTAAGACATGTTAATAGAACGGCGAAAATATCTTGTATAGTGTGATGCATTGAAGAAACTAAGTACATCTATGAATGTATGTCTCCTAGCTGGAGTCTCTACCAAGCTAATTAAGCTTATTTTCCTACAGATGTCACTGAATCCTATTTTATACCAACACTTATTTTTATTCTTTGGCGATCCAGAAGTTTACATTTTAATTTTGCCTGGATTTGGTATGATTTCTCATATTATTTGTCAAGAAAAAGAGGAGTGACATGTAGATATCACATAGCAGCAATTAAATATATAATAGGGAACTAAGGCATTATTTGTATCGGGAAGGTCAATTAAAGTTCGCTCAGACGCATTAATTTACTACTAACTATTCACTAATTTGCTACTAACGACACTTCAAGTTAACATCGTCGTGAACAACAACTGATAGTAGCAAACTCATCCTGCTGATGATGGAAGTTAACATCCAAAAGGCCTCCAGTTAACATTTTAATATAATATTTTAACACAGTTGAGGAAAACGGCACCTGCCAACAGGTACCGTACATTTCAATTTTTATTTTATAGCACTAATTTAGGGTTGAGGTTCTTTCCCCTGCCAGAAATCTCCAGATTCGTCTTAAATTCCCTCCAGCATGACTTGTCCTTGGATTCTTCCATCCTAGGGACTAGAGGCAAGGATTATAACCACGGGAGCACCGCGGCCGACTGAAATAAAAAAGACAGAATGGTTATATGTGTCTAAATAGTAATATTTAATAATCTTGAATGGGATCGTAGCGTAAATTTTTATTCCTGTGGACGTTTTGGTGAGAAAAGGAAAAAAAAGTGATGATGCAAGTTAAAATATTGTTTTTTTTTGAAACTTTTCCCCTCTTTTTATCGTTTGGACGAATTTTCAAGTACCGAGCTCTGAAGAACACTCTAGAAGTCTCTTAAATCACAGGGAAGCGTCGAAACACGTAGAGCTGCTTAAAGGCAAGTTGAAAAACCTTTGAAACAAGATATTAGACACACCACATGTATTGTGATCACACTCAGAGATACAAAGAAAACGGACTTTGTTTTGTACCCTTAAAATGTTCCAGCCGCATTAATTCACACACTCAAAAAGTTATAATGGCACATCTCTTCCACAAAAACTGTATGAACTAACTCACCTGCGACATATGGAACCTGTAGGTTCATGCCCGCGCGGATATAAGCTCTCCATACATCCGTATCGTGAGCTAATGTTTTTTAATCATCCCTGTATAATTAGCTTCCTTCAAATTATAGTTAATGTTATTCTCCCATCTGATTCTTTGTCTACCAACTGGGGGTTTTCCCTCTGGTTTTCGTACATGAAGTTTCCATGCCCCTCTTTCATTCCCCATTCGCATTACATTTCCTTTCCATGGCAGTCTACGAGACTTAACAGTTCCTATAAATATCGTTTAGCTCACTGTTATATAGTATTCTTCATTCACCTCTCTGTCCATCTCTCTTTGGTCCAAAATGTTTCCTAATAACTTTACTCTCATATTATCCGGCCTCATTCTTGGTTTACCAACTGGACGTTTACCTTCTGGGTTTTCTACATGAAGTTTCCATGCACCTCTTTCATCCCCCATTCGTGCCACATGTCCTTCCTGTCGCAATCTACGAAACTCAACTGTTCTTATTATATCTGGTTTCCTATAAAGATCATTTAGCTCACTATTAAGTAGTCTTCTCCATTCACCTGTCTGTCTATATCTCTTTGGTCCAAAAATACCCTAAGAACTTTATTCTCAAGTACTCGTAATCTTTTTTCTTCCTTGAAGTACGAGTCCACATTTCGCATCCATCTTAAATTTTTCTTCAAATCATGTATAATGTTATTCTCCCATATTATTCTTGGTGTAACAACTGGACGTTTTCCCTCTGATTTTCCTACAAGATGTTTCCATGCCCCTCTTTAATTACCCATACGTATCACATGTCCTGTCATCGCAGTCTACGAGATTGAACTGTTCTTATTGCATCTGGTTTCCATTATATACAAGTTATTATTATTATTGTTATTATTGTTATTACTATATTATTATTAGTATGATTATTATTATTATTATTATTATTATTATTATTATTATTATTATTATTATTATTATTATTATTATTATTATTATTATTATTATTATTATATATCATCTGCCCAGCACCAGATTGCTCTCTTTTTTTTTTGGGAGTGCTCAATCACTTGTTCAGTAATATCCAATTCATTATAATAACATTCTTTTGAGTGAAGTAGTTTTTGACCTGAAAATGTCCATTGGTATATCGCTCATTTGCTGCAACAACGTCATAACTAAAAAAATCACAATATTTTAGTTAATATCACAGAGACTTGGAATGTCAGTACTTAAAACTTCAAATTCTTCTACAAAATCGTGATTTTCGAGTTATGACGTTGTTGCTGCAATTGAGCGATATGTGAAACTGATGAAAAAGTGCACTAAAAACGCCATGGATACATATATATATATATATATATATATATATATATATATATATATATATATATATATTAAAAGTTAGAAAAACCTATTCCTAATTAATTTCTTTTAAAATTTTTAGGAGAGATGAATTAAGTTTTCTTCTTCTCATTCTTGTTCTTTTTCTCAGTTTAACCTCTCATCGTACAGGCACTTGTTACATCCCACACGCCACCCGGGCTTTTAGAGTGGCACGACTTGACGGGAAAGAGATTTAAACTATGAAACACACACACACACTTTTTTAACCACACAAGGACATGGAGGTCTCACAGAATGAGTGATCAGCTCAATATCAGGGCTTTCTCCGACACAACACAACATTAAGACAAAACAAACATACATACTAAACATGGAGAAGATAATGATGATAATGATGGCCAGATGAAGTTCGGGGACCGTTTGGGCCTTAACGTTTCCTGAAAATTCTGTTACAGATGAGGAAAAACTCCGAAAAAGAAATTAATATCGCTCAGGAAACTTGTCCTGAGGGGTATCGAACCCGGGCCAGCTGGTCCTTCCTTGTTTCAGCCACCCGACTCTGGAATTCTCTCCCCTCTTATATCAAAGACTACTCGACTCAAAAACAGTCTAAAAAAAGCTCACTAAATATTTCCTTAGACAATATAATACATAACCGTGTTCTAGGTATATTTTTATTATTCTTTTATATTTTGCATTTTCTCTATCAAGCAAATTATTTAATCAAATTATAGATTATTATTATTATTATTATTATTATTATTATTATTATTATTATTATTATTATTATTATTATTATTTTATTATTATTATTATTATTGTGTTTTTTCCTTTCTTTTAGAAATTTAGAAATAAATAAATTAAAAAGAGCAATAATTATTGAAATCCCAATTAGATTTAAATTATTACCTGTTTTAAATTTATAATAAGAAAAGTATTAATTTGTACATTGCTCTTGTTTTCCTTTTAAAGTGTTGCCAGTTACACTGGTTTATACAAATAAGAAACTCTATTTGTGGCTTGAATCTGAAGAAGATACAGTGTATTAAAATAGCTGTCATGAATGTTGATTTAAATAAATATTTAAGAAAGTCAATAAAACTTTGATAGTTTTATTTAATAATAATAATATATTACGATGCGAGATTAGGAAGTGGTTTTTACAGAAGCGAGGAAAATGTTTAAAAACCGAGTGATAGCGAGGTTTTCAATGCCCGAGATTCTGTAAAACACTTCATTAATGTGCGTTGTATTTTATTCTTTGCGCGATGGTGTTTTCAAAATAATAAATAATACTAAATTAATAACATTTTTGTTGGAAATATTTGCATTCGTTATAAACAATTGACTAGCGTTAACAGTGTGGGCAGTGTTTATTAGTTGTAACTGCAGGGGGCTGTGAGACCAATTTAGTGATAAAATGGCGGTAAGTACGCATTTATTGTTTTATATTGTTTCGAATAAAGTTCAGTTTATTTAAGGTGTAGTGATTTGTTTCGTATAATGTATATTAACACTACTTTTTGGATATTTTTGTATATACATTGTATAAAGGGGGTATAAACCAACAACATATTTTCACCGAATGTACAGGAAAACCTCACTGTTTTTACAAAGAGACCTAAAACAATTTTGGGGAAAATAATCTTATATACTCAATCTAGAATTTAAAGAGAGATCAGGGCTTGCTTGGTTTAGGTTAGGGGTATGGAAATTTTTTAAAATTAGCGAAGATCACGATATGCGAATATGTCCAATGTGCGGGAGCTTTGAAGACGTGATACATATATTAGGAAAATGTAACGATTTGGAATATTGGAGGCGTCAGTTATTGCCGGAAAGATTTCTAAATTCAAATCATGAAAGATTGGCATGCTACGAGTTAATGGTAAGCCCAGAAAATTGGATAAACTTGGGTAAATTTCTGGACAAAACGCGAAAAATAAGAACAACACTCATTCATGCATAAATAAATGTTAACAAATTGCAATACCACTAATTCTTAATAATTCAACATAACCGAATTAATATATAATGTTATTGTATAGTTATCTAATTGTACTATTATTGTGTTTTCTGTTTTGTTTTACGTTATATTTGTACCATACATATACTTATTGTAACGGACTGTCAACAGCACGTACGGTTTACTGCCCGTGCGACCCATATTTGTAAATAACATTGTATGTATCTTACTTTTAGTCTAATAAAGTCCTAGTTATATATATATATATATATATATATATATATATATATATATATATATATATATACCGGTACATGTACACAGGCGGCAGCGGTTTTACTTCTCACCCGCTCTTTGTTTTATGTAATATTACAGTATAGTTATTTAGGTTTTAGGTTGGCAACCCCGAAATGTAGGAAGTTGAACCTTCAATCATGGTTGTCATTGCTTTAAGTACGACAAAACGCACTATCAAGCAAAAAGAAACATTTTAACATTTTATTACACAAC
This sequence comes from Diploptera punctata, assembly GCA_030220185.1. Lineage (NCBI taxonomy): Eukaryota > Metazoa > Arthropoda > Insecta > Blattodea > Blaberidae > Diploptera > Diploptera punctata. The sequence continues at coordinate 154,575 of JASPKZ010004214.1, read as the reverse complement.
TTCAACGGTGATTTACAATGAATATTAAAAGAATTGATAGATGAGGGAATTATAACGATACAAAAAAAGTTTTATTGTTAGCGGAGTTAGAACTACCTTGTTCGATATATCATTGTAGTGCGGCTTGGTCCTCAATGCGTTTGTTAATAGTATCTTGGAGTAAGAGTTTGACCGCGTATTCTGCGGAGGCTAGGGGCACGGCATTGATTTCTGCGCGTATGTGTATGTGTGTGCAAGCCAACTGCTGACTAGTGTCATGGAACTGTGCCAGCAAACCCTCGTCCCTTCATCATATTCCCCACACCCCTGACAGTTCTGCAATAGTCATTACCATCCAGGATTATTACTGCTCATATACTCAAAATGCTACCAGTTTTAAGCCCTATGTTTCTAACTTTATCCTCTTGTAATTATCAACTTTGTCACATTTGAATGATGTCGCTTCTTCGTAGTTTTCTGATTTAGAGGATAATTAGAGGACAATCGGAAGATTTAACGTTTATCTAATTACATGATAATTGTTATATAATTTATTTGCCATCATCATCATCATCATCAACATCAATATCATGATCTTTCACTTATAACACCTAGTGGTCCGTTATTATTCTTACTATAGGAAGCCAGATATAATAAGAACAGTTAACTCTCGTACGTCCATCGCTGTGGTCTCGAGGTAGCGTGCTACCTTGTCAAGCAACGGGCCCGGGTTCGATTCCTGGTCGGGACAGGCTCCTGGGTGAGGTGTTTTTCTGGGGTTTTTCCTCACCTGTAAGACAAATTCCAGGAAGCTTAGGACCGAACGGTCCCTGAAAATCATCCGGGCTATCATCATCATCATCATCATCATCCGGTGTGGATAGCAACAGAAAACTACCACACCTATAATTCCCTTGTAAAGCTGCAAAGAATAGCATGAAAATGCTATGATTGCAGTGAAAGACCTACCCTCAGGCAGAATTACTATGGATGAATGGATATTAATTGTTATATTATTTATTTCTCATTGTCATCGTCATCATCATCATCATCATCATCAAAATCAATATCATGATCTTTCACTTATAACACCTAGTAGTCCCTTACTGTTCTCACTATAGGAAGCCAGATATAATAAGAACAGTTGAGTCTCCTAGACTGCGATGGGGTGCCCATTGGTCATTTACATCGTGAATAACTTTCCATAGCTATTTATTTTGTTAGTTTTGACGTAGTACGTAACTAAGCAACCATATAAATACTTTTAAAATCCATACTGAACCACCCTTGAGGTTGTTTTGTAATTAGTTAAAAAAATGTAAGGAAATACTTTCCAACGTGCGACATGAAACATATTTTTCTACGTCCTAACCACACACCATGCGCATACACAAACATACGCGTAGCGGATTTACACTATGGAATAATGGGAAGTAGCCAACATATACACTATATTTGAACTCGCGTTGCCAACCAACATAAAAGCTAACCTAATGCAATTTAAGTACTTTAACCTGTGAAAGACAAACCTAAAAGCTAACCTAACGCAATTTAAGTATTTTAACCTGTGAAAGACGAACCTGAAAGCTAAACTAAACGCAATTTAAGTACTTTAACCTGTGAAAGACAAACCTAAAAGCTAACCTAACGCAATTTAAGTAGTTTAACCTGTCAAAGACGAACCTGAAAGCTAACCTAACGTAATTTAAGTAGAATAACCTGTGAAAGACCAACCTAAAAGCTAACCTAACGCAATTTAAGTAGTCTACCCTGTGAAAGACCAACCTAAAAGCCAAGCTAACGCAATTTAAGTAGTTTAACCTGTGAAAGACAAACCTAAAAGCTAACCTAACGCAATTGAAGTAGTTTAACCTGTGAAAGACGAACCTGAAAGCTAAACTAACGCAATTTAAGTACTTTAACCTGTGAAAGACAAACCTAAAAGCTAACCTAAAGCAATTTAAGTAGTTTAACCTGTCAAAGACGAACCTGAAAGCTAACCTAACGTAATTTAAGTAGAATAACCTGTGAAAGACCAACCTAAAAGCTAACCTAACGCAATTTAAGTAGTCTACCCTGTGAAAGACCAACCTAAAAGCCAAGCTAACGCAATTTAAGGTTTTTTAACCTGTGAAAGACAAACCTAAAAGCTAACCTAACGCAATGAATTGAGTAGTTTAACCCTGTGAAAGACGAACCTGAAAGCTAACCTAACGCAATTTAAGTAGTTTAACCTGTGAAAGACGAACCATAAAGCTAACCTAACGCAATTTAAGTAGTTTAACCTGTCAAAGACGAACCTGAAAGCTAACCTAACGTAATTTAAGTAGAATAACCTGTGAAAGACCAACCTAAAAGCTAACCTAACGCAATTTAAGTAGTATAACCTGTGAAAGACCAACCTAAAAGCTAACCTAACGCAATTTAAGTAGTCTACCCTGTGAAAGACCAACCTAAAAACCAATCTAACGCAATCTAAGTACTTTAACCTGTGAAAGACAAACCTAAAAGCTAACCTAACGCAATTTAAGTATTTTAACCTATCAAAGACCAACCTAAAAGCTAACCTAACGCGATTTAAGTAGTATAACCTGTGAAAGACCAACCTAAAAGCTAACCTAACGCAATTAAAGTAGTCTAACCTGTGAAAGACCAACCTAAAAGCTAATCTAACGCAATTTAAGTAGTCTACCCTGTAAAAGAATGCAACCCCCAAAAATGGGTAGTGTACATAGTAAGTTCTGAAATTCTGAAGTATATGTGTAAAGTTAATAATCTATGTTGGATGTACATAGTCTTTTTTGGCTGCATAGATTATTGGTTAAAATCAATATGGCTGCCACATCTTCACGATATATATGTCGTTCTATCTATAATGGCGTAGCCCATTGTTGAGCCATAGCCTCTCGTTTGTAAAGAGTTACTAGACCAAGTTAATTTTTAGTTACCTTATTTGCTCAGAGATGTCATTGATGGCATGCGATCAACACACCGACCCAATGAGAATCTTACATGCAACTAAGGTATTACTAGGACCTTGGGGTCGATAACTTTTGCTTACAGGCCTTTTTTATCTAGGCTTAAGGATCTTTTACGAGCCTGAAAATTTTCAGACTCGGGACCCACGGCATAAAGTCCCTCCGAGGACTTGCTCCTTGAATTCTTCCGTACTAAAAAACTCCATCGACACCGGCCGGGTTTGAACCCACGACTCTCGGAACTAGAGGCAAGGAGCATAACCACTAGTCCACCGCTGCCGACCGTATGTAGTTCAATATCGTAATATTCAATATATTCAAATAATCATTAGAAAACACGTAAAGATCACTGTAAAGGGTAAAGTGAAAACAAACAGTGGTTTATTTTATCTTGGTATAATCAATTGCTACAAATGTTTTTCTATTATATCTCACAAGCGGTATCTGGTTACATTCATCCACTATATACAATCTGGGAGCTATATGCATTCTAGGATTCTTTTTATTTATTTTATTTATTTATTTATTTTACCTGATGCAGTTAAGACCTAAGGTCTTCTCTTCCACTTCACCAGGGTTAAATTATACAAACAATAAGAATTATGATTGATACATAATAGATAAAGACTGCACAATATAAAGCTGACAAGGGTAAGAAAGAAAAATAGTATTAATAATAATAATAATAATAATAATAATAATAATAATAATAATAATAATAATAACCAATAATTAGATTAAGTAAATGGCTTTGTAAAGAAAGTTTAAAATATAAAGAAACAATAAAAGTGTACATGGAACAGGGCTATATATTATATTGTTTAAGGAAATATGAAGTGAGTTTCTTTTTAAACTGTTTTTGAGTCGGGCAGTAAATAACTTGAAAATAAAACCCTAAGAGTAAAATTTGACAAGAGTTTATTAGGGTACTTGAAAAGTCTTGTCACATGTTGGAAAGTTTAGCCAAATATAAAATTGGTGCCTGAGATAAAAGTTGTCCTCAACATAAAAAACTAATTACAATCGTGAAGGCCTCTCTGAACTACTTGTTCTATCTTCAGCAGTACCAATCCAGCTGATGAAGATGGAACAAATAGTTCAGAAAGCCCTTCGCAATTGTAATCAGTTTTTTAATGTTGAGGACGGCTGTTATCGTAGGTACTAATTTTATATATTTTTCAACTTATTAAGCAATCGTAGTCTTCAATTCTTCATCATTGAGTTCATTAGGAGAAAATACGAGTATTAGATTTTTTTCTGAAAATAAATGACAAATTATGAAACAACTTCAGATGCTTTTAAAACGTCATGTTTACATGAATAATATTGGTTGTCAGGTTGAACTTGGTGAAATGTATTTTAAATGTACCAGCATTTTGGAGTCGAGCCATTACCGCGGGAAAAAGAGAAAAAAAATCTGAGGATCAGGCAACTGGAGGAGGAAGAAGAAGAAAGTGAAGGAAAGTATGCTAGAAACACATCAGATAAGTAATTTTCTGCTTTAACCAGGGAAAGAAAGCACCAACAAGAAGTGCAAATTCATAACACGCTAACTCTGTGGATCATACAGTTTTTGTTTAACATTTTTTTTTCAAAGAAGTTGAGACGAAAAGTGTCCTTGTAATTTATATAGCATGCATTCCCAGAATTGAGCCTATGTTTAATTTCTTTCAGCACCTCATTGCTGTTTTTAATTGTTGTCCCTAGGTATATTAATTCAACCAATTCTTCAAAATTTCCCTCATTTATCATTAACTGTCCATTTCCATTATACATTGCACTCCTTTGTGTGACCATACATTTAGTTTCATTGAAATTAAAGACGAGGCCATTGAGCAAGTGGAGAGCTTCAAATACTTGAGTTGTACTATCAGTAGCACATGATCTGCGGTCAAGAAGTAAAGCAGAATATGGCAATGGCAAAAGAAGCTTTCAACAAGAAGAGAAACATTTTCTGCGGACCTTTTGCTAAAGAATTACGGAAGATGCTAGTGAAATGTTTTGTGTGAAGTGTAGCATTGTATGGTGCAGAGACTTGGACATTACGACGGAATGAGGAAAAGCGACTGGAAGCTTTAGAGATGTGGATGTGGAGAAGGATGGAACGTATAAAATGGACAGACAAAATAAAAAAGAAAGGTCTGCTAAACAGAGTGGGTGAAGGGAGAACAATACTGGAACTCATAAAGAAGAGGAAAATATGAAAATCACATAAAACTGTAAGCTTTATTTTTATTTAATTAAATGAGAAGAAACTGCCTGCTGACGGATGCCCTAGAAGGAATGGTCAACGGAAAGAAAGTTATAGGCAGAAAAAGACAACAGATGATGGACAATATTAAAATAAGTAGTTTGTATGCGGATACAAAAAGGAAAACTGAGTTAAGGAAAGAGTGGATAATGCTGATTTGCAGTAAAACACCTGCTCTTGGGCAGAACACTATGAATGAATGAATGAATGATGTTTACTTACAGCCCCAATTCTTAACGTTACTCAAAATAAAAAAGAAAGCTCTGCTAAACAGAGTGGGTGAAGGGAGAACAATACTGGAACTCATAAAGAAGCATGCGTATTCTTATAATTCTGTGAGGTATGATTAAAAAAATATAATAACAATTCTGACAGTCGGTAGTTTAAATAAATAAATTAAAAATATATAATTACCAAACACACCATTCTGTTCATAATGCTTTATTCAAACAAAATAAATATTCTTCACAACCCCAAAAATGTAAGGAAAATTTTAGGCCTGGAAACCTGATCGCTTCTCAGGCCATGCTCGAAGGTCATACCAGACTGTATAAGTTGTATACTTACCCGTGTCGCAATGGACATGTAATTCTATACATATGCCTGTATGCGCCCCCTTCTTAGTATGTTTTCATAAGTGTGTAGGAATACAATAATTTTTAATATATCTGAGTATAAAATACTACAAAAATACGTCATTTAATTTTCATTTATAGGTGCTTTAACATGTAAGGTCATAACAAGTAACTAACTGGCACTAACGGACCCATAGGTTCAAGACCATAGGTTCAAGTTTTAAGGCCCAAATAGTCCGCGAGCACCATCCAGACAGTAGAATCATCATATATTAGCATATTTTAACACGAATATGTGACTGATTTGTTCCATCTCTTGAATGTTCATACCGTCTTAGAAGTGAACCCGATATTGAGGTGATCGTTCATTCATAGAGGCCTGTTATGTCCTTACGTAGTCAAGAAAGTATATGATTAGGGATTTAAACACCACTGTAAGGCCTGGGTGACATGTGGCACGTAAGAGCACATAATACAGATAGGTTAAACAAAAATAATAAATAAATATAATATTCAGTGACACCAAAAAATAGGTCCACAGCTCTGGTCTCGAGGTAGCGTGCTGCCTTGTCAGTGAGCCAGAGTTCGAGTCTCGGTCCGGACAAGTTTCCTCAGTGAGCTTTCTTTGGGATTTTTCATCACCTGTAACACAAATGTCAGGAAACCGTAAGGCCCAAACGGTCCCCGAACAACATATGGACATCATAAACATCTTTATTCATACTTACTTACTCACTGGCACTATCGAACCCGTAGGTTCATGGCCGCGCGAACATAAGCTCTCCATACATCCCTATCCTGAGCTAATGCTTTCCAATTATTCCCTGTATAATCTACTTCCCTCAAATCATAGTTAATGTTTTACTCCCATCTCATTCTTGGTCTACCAACTGGGCGTTTTCCCTCTGGCTTTCCTACAAGAAGCTTCCATGCAAGCCTTTCATTCCCCATACGTGCAACATGTCCTGCCCATCGCATTCTGCAAGACTTAACTGTTCCTTTTATATCTGGCTTCCTATAAAGACCATATAGTTCATTGTTATGTAGTCTTCTCCATTCGTCTCTCTGTTCATCTCTCTTTGGTCCAAACATTTTCCTAAGTACTTTATTCTCAAATACTTGTAATCTCTTTTCCTCCCTTAAAGTAAGAGTCCATGTTTCGCACCCATATAATATAACTGGTCGAATAATAGTTTTATATATTTTCAGTTTAACGTTTTTTGAAAGGAGTTGGGACATCAAAAGTCTCTGCAATGCATAATAGCATGCATTTCCAGAATTGAGCCTATGTTTAATTTCTTTGTCCATCTCATTCCTATTTGTGACTATTGTTCCTAGGTATTTGAATATAGCTACTTCTTCAAAATTTCCCTCATTTGTCATTAGCTGTCCATTTCCATTATTTAATGAATTTATACGTGTGACCATATATTTAGTTTTATTGATATTTACTTCCAGTCCTAATTTCTTAGTGTTACTCAATAGTGTGTGCGTGTTGTCCTTTAATATATCCTCCCTATCGGCCAATAGTACTACATCATCAGCATAAACTAGCAGCTTATTAATACCATTGAGTTGTAAGCCTTCCTCATTATCTAAAGATTTAATGGAATGCTCTAATACAAAATTAAATAGTAGAGGAGATAGTGCATCTCCTTGCTTCAACCCATTCTGGATTTCAAAAGTGTCCGAAAACTGTTTGCCTACTCGCACCCTACTCTTTGTGTATTCGTCTTAAATTAATCTAAGGATTAAAGACTCTCCTGGCGCACCACTATCATCATCATCACCCATCAATTCATCGGGGCAACGTAACTCTGCCTTACAGGTGCTGTTGACGCCTCAGGTTGGCTGCCTTGAGTGGTTAGCGAGATATGTCAGTGTTGGCTAACCTGAGTCTTGTCATGGATTGAACAGCGTTGTCTACGTATCGTTCTTGTGTGTGTGTGGCTCGTAGAGAGCAGTCGTGTCGTGTGGTGCGCTTGGTGTAAGCAACTTAGTGAGAGAACTGAACACGACGTGAGCACGTGGTAACCTTAATGTATATAATCTAGTTGAAATATAGTCTTATTTTCATATGTTTAATCCTTTGTGTCACAGTAACTCCTAAATATACAGTCCACTTCAGAGAGAAGAACTTTATAGCTACTTACAGGTTTAGAAATAAAGTTCCGTGAACAATTAACCTGTATGTGTAGTAAGAATATATATTAATCCCTGCTACATATTTATGGTCCTCCGGGCCGGATATAACAGTCGCCTTGTGAAAAGTCGTAATATTGTGACACAAAAGGTATTACTTACGTGAAGAACTATATTAAACAAAGAACAGTGAAAGCGTTACCACGTGGTGTTGCCGTGATCAACTAGTGGACCGCGACCCCCTTGCAGAACTTCGAGCTTCGAGAAGTCTAGTTCCAGTGCAAGGAAATATCATTTTGATAGTGAATTGTCTTCGAGTGAGCTATCCTTTGATATCAACGGTGCTGTGACCTTCTAGTAGCGTGGTGGCACATTCTAGAGTACCACAGATGTCTGGTCGATTGGAAATCTTAGTAGAGGCCTGAAAGATAAGTAACTATTGCATGCTTGTATCTCCTATCTTAGAGTTTATGTCCCACCTCATTCCATAAACCTAGACTTGATATTTGAGAACAAATTGACTAATTTAATCTGAATTAGTATCGAGTCGAGCTGACATGATATTTCAAATTGCCATATTATTTGTGTGATTTATATATATTTTAATTATTTTATAAAATATTTGCTGTGTTATATTGTTCGGTAATTGGTTATTTATCAAAATGTCATTTGAAAGTGAGACAAAGGCTATCCAAAAGCGAGGCATTCTTAAAAGAAGCCTTACTAATTTGGAAAATTATATTAATAGTGAAACAATTTCCCTAAACACATTAGTAGCTAGACAAAATAAACTAGGAGATATTTGGGAACAGTTTGAGGCAGTTAAGAATTTCTTAGAGCTTGAAGTAGATTCAAAGCCAGGTCAGGATCATGCAAGGGATCATGAGGATTTTGAAAATGAATATTATGAGTTGTGTGGCAAGGTTCAGGATTTAATAGAAAGTCTTCAAAAACCCACAGATAGTCATGGTTTTGATGATTCACGTGCATCTAGTAGATCGAGTTGTAGTTTTAAGTTACCGGCTATTCAGATTCCCCATTTCCAAGGAGAATTGACTGAATACCTCTCGTTTAAGAATACCTTTGAGTCCCTTGTAATTAACAATACTAACTTAGATAATGTTCAAAGGCTTCATTATTTATTATCGTCACTTGAAGGCGAACCTAGGCAATTACTCAGTAATTTAGCGATAACTGAAGGCAATTTTGGTACGGCCTGGAAGTTAATTCAGCAAAGGTACGACAACAGACGCATGATATTGTCTCAGCATGTTAAGTGCTTACTCAGCTTACCTTCTTGTAGTACAGGTACTGCTGCAGAGTATAGGAAGGTACTTAACCAAGTAAAGGGCAATATTAATGCCATAGAGAACCTTCAGAGTGATGTTCTGTTATCAGATCTAATGTTGCAGGAAATTATATCAAGTAAAATGAAAGGTATTCATAGGTCAGAGTGGGAAGCTAAACATGGTGCTACGGATATCCCTAGCTTAGTCGATTTTATGGAATTTTTGGAGAGAAAAGCTCAAACCTTGGAGCTCAGTGAATGTAAAAACATTGTAGTAAATGAGAAACCAGATGTATAGCCTAAAGTCAAATCTTTCCATATTGCTAACGACAACAAATCAAGATATTGCCATAATTGCAAATCAAATAAACATAATTTACCAGATTGTGAGGAATTCAACCAATTAACAGTAGATGAAAGAGTACATTTAGTTGGTCAGATTAGATTATGTTATAATTGCTTTTCAAAAGGGCATACAGCGCGATTTTGTAAAGAGAAACCTTGTTCCAAATGTCAACGCAAACACAATACTGTAATACATTTTGAAAGAAAGCCTAATGTTGAGCATCCAGCTATTGTGTCTCCCACTGCTATGAAGATAAGCTCCGGGCTAGGCTCAAACGTACTTCTTAGCACTGCCTGTGTTAATGTGAAAGATAAATTAGGGCGGTTAGTTAAGGTTAGAGCGTTACTGGACTCTGCCAGCCAGTTATTTTTTATGACTACAAATCTGTTGAGCAAGTTAGGTCTTGCAACCCAATCGTGCAAACTTCCTATTGTAGATATTGGAGACTCAGATGTCTCTCCAGTCAGTCTTACTTGTAAGGTGCAATTGTTGTCTAGAGTGTCTAACTATAGGTTGAACTTGAATTGTGCTGACGTACATAATATCACATCTCAATATCCTGCCACCGAGATTGATCATTCAAACTGGAATATTCCGTCTAACATTATGTTGAGTGATCCAAACTTTAATAAACCTGCCACGATTGAACTTCTTCTCGGCGCAGACGTGTACCATGATATTGTTTGTTCTGAGACGTTGAGAAGGAAGGGATACCCCACGTTGATCAAAACAGAGTTTGGTTACATATTTTCAGGTGCCTTTCCTGAACTTTGTATTAAGAAAAGAGTAGATCCTCGTTCGGTAAACTTTGTGAAACTTGATTCTCTGGATAAAAAACTGGAAAGGTTCTGGCAGCTAGACGAACTGCAAAACCCTGTTCTTAGTCCAGAAGAGAAAGCGTGTGAACAACATTTCGTTGAAAACGTCCAAAGAGATGAATCTGGTCGTTTTATTGTGAAGTTACCTATACGTCTAGATGTTCATTCGGTTGCTGAATCTAAGCATACTGCTATTAAGAGATTTAAGCACATTGAGAGTAAGCTTGATAAACATTCTCAATTAAAAGAACACTATGTCGGATTTATGAGAGAGTACAGCGATCTAGGACACATGGAGCTTGCACCACCTTTAGAAGGAAACAAGAGTACTTTCTACTTACCGCATCATTGCGTAATTAAAGAGTCTAGTACAACTACCAAATTACGAGTAGTTTTCGATGGAAGTTGCGAATCTTCTAATGGAGTTTCCTTGAATTCCACGCTCATGGTTGGACCGTCTATACAACCAGAACTATTGTCTACTGTCATGAGATTTCGTACTTATCAGGTTGCGCTATCTGCCGACATAGCAAAAATGTATCGTTGCATATTGGTGCACCCCGACGACAGGGACTTGCAACGCATCATCTGGCGTGAATCACCTGATGAGGCTTTAAGGGAGTATCGTCTTACTAGAGTGACCTATGGCACTGCTCCAGCGTCGTTTCTAGCAACAAGATGTTTGCTTGAGTTATCTATGCAATGTAAGGAATCACATCCTATCGCTTCTGATGCCATACAGTCTTGTTTTTGTATATGGACGATTTCATTTGTGGTTCGGATACCGTGGAAGGTGCACAAGAATTACAAGGTAAAGTGTCTTCTGTGCTAGATAGTGCCCAATTTCATTTAAGAAAATGGAAGTCAAATTGTCCAAACGCTCTTGTTAATGTTCCAGAAGAAGACAGAGAAACTCTAACTCCTTGTAATCTTACTAAAGAGGAAGCAGTCAAAACTTTAGGTATCATTTGGCATCCCTCTTCTGATGAATTCCAAATTCAGATCAAGATCAATCCAGATCAAGGAAGGATCACCAAGAGAAACGTTCTTTCCACTGTAGCTTCAATATTTGATCCGCTTGGTCACTTGGGGTGTGTGGTAGTGAAGTGTAAACTCATCATCCAAGCTCTTTGGCAGTTAACCCATTGGAGACTTTTAACGAGTCTCCCTCGTGAGCAGGTAGAAAGTCCAAACAGCCCCACAACGAGGTAGACTCGTTGTTGTGTTATAACCGCCACTGTAAGACGTTAGGTTTCTTTAGTGGTTTACATTTTCGGTTCACCATCAGTAAAATGTGTTGTTTGTTTATGTAAAGTAAATATGTATAGGCCTAGTGTATTGTATAGTTTATTTTAGTTATTATTTATAGAATAGTAGACTATAGTTGTAGGCATTTATTACGGTAAAATATAAGTGAATATAAATTCAGTGCTTATTTGTTAAAATTCATAGTTTTAAATTATTTTTTTTTCTTGCAATATGTGCGTAAATAGGAGAGAACGTATTGCTTTTGAGAAACTAAGTGAAGTAGTGGATGAAATATTATGTGACAGTGATTGTAGTGAATTATTATGGAACGAAGATTCGGACGATGAAATAATATACAGTGACAACGTAACCGTGCATGCTACTGATGGTAGAAATATTAGGTGAGTTTCGTCCAGTTTTTATCTATAGTATTTTATAATTTACAGGTCGATATATAACTATGATAATTAAAGAATATACGAAGAACTTTTCCTGATTTTATAATGTATAGGTCTATGCTTATTTTATTTCATATATTTATTTTTATTATGTACAGTATTATATTGCGTTTGTTATTTTTTCGGTCTTGTTTGAACATATGATTTGTGTTTACTTTCAAGGCAATGTCCGAGAACTTTTACAAAAAGATGGTTTCTGAATTGTTTGTCAACTTTCACAGCCTTGAAAATAACAAAACATAACGGTTTACAATGCACAAAAGAGGGTAGCAGGTAGGCCACATTCCTTTGCTATTCGTAAAAGTACAAGATACTAAAAGAAATTCAGGGGTAAACAAAATATCTGAAATCATAAGTGATAGAACAGAGTATGTGTATTTAAAGTCCAGCGCAGCCGAGTAGCGGCGCGGAGATTTAAATGGGTTCCCAGTGAACATGCTAGGCACTTAAACGTGTCTCCAATGGGTTAAAGGTAGAACGGGATGAGCTATTGGAACAATCTTCTTCTATAGTACAACATTGGTTGGAAATCTGTAATGATTTGTGTGTGTTAAATAAGATTCGTGTTCCTAGAAATGTAATGCCCTATGTTAATGCAAAATGTGTGGAAATACATGGCTTCTGTGATGCTTCAGAATCTGCATACGGCGCCTGTATTTATATTCGTAATGTATCTCAAAACAATCAAGTATCAGTGCATTTGTTGTGTTCTAAGTCCAGAGTTGCACCATTGAAGCAACAGACTATTGCTCGTTTGGAACTCTGCGCCGCGTTGTTACTTGCTAATTTGATGTCCAAGGTCATTGAGTCTTTAAAACTTTCTGTACCATTTGCTACGTATTATTGGACTGACAGCACAATAGTCCTGTGTTGGTTACAAAAAACCCCATCCACTTGGAAAACCTTCGTTGCAAACAGAGTTTCCGAAATACAGTCTCTAACTAGAAGCTCAGAATGGAGACACGTATCTACTCTGTGTAATCCTGCTGATCATTTATCAAGAGGTGTCAGTCCTTCAGAATTGTCATCTTTGAATGTTTGGTGGAAGGGACCTGAATGGCTCCATGAAGTCGCTCCGACTTATACTGATTTCGTTAACAGTGAATCGCCAACTAGAGTGGACTCAGAATTGAAGACACAAATTCGGGTACTGATGTCTAAGGTACAAGTGCCTGAATTTGAGAAGTACTCTTCATTTCTCAAACTGAAACGAGTATATGGATATGTACTGAGATTCATCCATAATACTCGTAATAGAGACAAATTATATTCCGGTTCCTTGTCTTCAATCGAGTTGAAACAAACGGAACTAATGGTGGTGAATCGCATTCAAGCCGTTGAATACAAGAGGGAAATCCACGAGTTAACTTCCAAGAAACAAGTAGATTCTTCAAGTGACTTGAGATCACTTAACCCATTCCTGGATAAAAATGGACTTCTCAGAGTTGGTGGCCGTCTTGAGAATTCTCAGTTGACATTTGATGAGAAGCACCCAATCATATTACCAGCTAAAAATGTTGTGACTAAACTGTCAGTGAAGCATGAACATGAGATGTTACTTCACTCCGGTGCTCAAGCAGTTCTGTGTTCACTGCGCACCCGTTATTGGATACCTCGTGGTAGAAATACTATTCGTGGGGTAATTAGGTCCTGCTACAAATGTTTCAGAGTTAAACCACCCCGAACTAGTCAGATGATGGGACAACTTCCTGAGTATAGAGTAGAGCAAAGTCTTCCCTTTGTTAAGGTAGGTTTGGACTACGGAGGTCCAATTGTAATAAAGGGAGACAACCCAAGATCTAAGGTGAAATTCAAGGCTTACATAGCACTTTTTGTATGTTTAGTAACTAAGGCTATCCATTTAGAAGTTGTCAGGAGCCTTACTACTAAGGACTTCATTGTTGCCCTCTATAGATTTGTTGCCCGCAGAGGACGCCCTTGTCTCATATTGAGTGATAATGGTTCAAATTTTGTTGGGGCCAATAACGAGTTATTAAATTTTGTAAAGAAACATGCGAATGCTATTACCGAGAACATAGCAAATATGAACATTGAATGGAGATGTATTCCTCCTTCTAGTCCCCATTTTGGTGGACTTTGGGAGACAGGAATAAAATCGGTTAAATCCCTTATGAAAAAGACTATAGGTAAAACTATTCTTAGTTTTGAAGAATTGTGTACTTTTGTTGTGTCAGATCGAGTCTGTACTAAATTCTAGACTTATCTGCACTCCCAGTGAATCCCATGAAGAAATGTACCTAACTCCAAGTCACTTCCTGATAGGTAGACTATTAACTAGTACTATCTCTCCTGATATAGCCAACTGTCCCCTTTCCTATGATGCAAGATGGAAGGTAGTTCAGGCTCTCTACAGGTCTTTCTGGCAACAGTGGTCCAGACAATACCTGCAGTCGTTTCAGCAAAGGAGGATATGGATGTATGCCGGGAGATGGTGCCCAGCTGTCGGTGATCTTGTGATCCTTCGGGACGACAACTTACCACCTCTGGTATGGAAAACTGGTGTGATCCAACAGCTTCACCCTGGGATCGACGGTGTGGTACGAGTGGTCACCATTAGGACTAAAACTGGATTATTTCGACGAGCAATTGTGAAACTTGTCCCCTTACCCAGTTGTGTTGAGAGATTCACCGATGTGTTAAATCGTGAGATCTCTCAAAGGGGGGAGTATGTTGACGCCTCAGGTTGGCTGCCTTGAGTGGTTAGCGAGATATGTCAGTGTTGGCTAACCTGAGTCTTGTCATGGATTGAACAGCGTTGTCTACGTATCGTTCTTGTGTGTGTGTGGCTCGTAGAGAGCAGTCGTGTCGTGTGGTGCGCTTGGTGTAAGCAACTTAGTGAGAGAACTGAACACGACGTGAGCACGTGGTAACCTTAATGTATATAATCTAGTTGAAATATAGTCTTATTTTCATATGTTTAATCCTTTGTGTCACAGTAACTCCTAAATATACAGTCCACTTCAGAGAGAAGAACTTTATAGCTACTTACAGGTTTAGAAATAAAGTTCCGTGAACAATTAACCTGTATGTGTAGTAAGAATATATATTAACCTCTGCTACAGGTGCCCCAACCTCAGAAGTGGGTTACAATTACGGCAATGCCAGGAGAGAACACCAAAAATGTCGAAATGACAACATGGGGCATTGAATAAAAAAAACTATGAAATAGTGAAAAGTAATCAATTGATCTGGCGTTTACTTGATGAAATTCCAATTTATTTATTTACTAAATAAAACCATTAAAGATTTATTGATTTCTATAAATATTTATTTTAATCAATATCCAGGACAGCTGTTTCGATACACCTTGCATCTGTTTCGATAAACAGTTTCCTCTGCAAATGTATCGAAACAGCTGTCATGGATATTGATTAAAATAAATATTTATGAAAATCAATAAAACTTTAATAGTGCCAAATTAATAGATCAGACAGAAGATTACCAGAAATTTCAGAGATGAAGTTCCTCAGATACGTTGCAAGATATACTCTAAGAGACCACATTCCTAATGAAACAATTAGGCAAGAACTTAAAATGTTTATTCTAAATGAAAAAATACAAAGCTATAAACAAAAATGGCATGAACATATTTTAAGAATAAAACTCTTCTATTCTAACAAAACAAGCACTGTTGTACCAGCCTCAAGGCTATAGAGATGCGGGACGTCCTAGAAGACGATGGGGAGATGGATTCTGAGAGCGGAACAGGCCGAGGGCCTACCATGAAGATGATGATGATTAACCCATTCGTCTCAAAAGACGAGGTAGACTCGCCGGCAGTTAAATGGCCTTCAACTCAGAAGATGAGGTACACTCGCTTAACTTTGCTGTTATATATTTTGCAATAGTTTGTACATCCCTTGGTAGGGGAATCTGTTAATATTTATGAATAGTAGAAGAATGTGTTTTTGCATTCACCCTTATTGTGATCTCTAGTACCGTTATATTTTGTTTGTTTTGAATGTCTGAAAATAGACAATATAATTTACGGTAAATTAAATCCGGTTTCTGGGGAAATGCATTGAGCATTTAAACATGATGCGAATGGGTTAATAAAACTTTAATAGTTGTATTTAGTAAATAAAAAATAGTGAAGAGATTAAATGGACCCTGGTAAATAAATTCCAACCCAACATTTGCGTTTACTAAGGAAAGGAAAGGAAGATTAGTTTTCATCGGATTTTGAATCCGGGACCTTCTGATTTTGAGTCTGAAACGCTCGAGCCAGCTCTCTGGTTTAAGGATATTGATTGAAGGAACATAAAGTGTTAAATATGCAGTATATCTTAAAGTTGGTAGCGCTTAGCTGACAGGAAATTAAACTACCCCCCCCAAACCTTGTCAGCACGTGTCGCTAACATAAATACTTAACACGCGAAGCGAAAGTAATGGGTTTATGTTCTTACACCCGTGTATTCATTTAACTAACTCTCTCATAACTATATGCATTATTTATAAAACACAGAAGAAAGTAGTGGTGGCTGGTGGATTCGGAATCTGAGGGGTTAGGTTTACTTACGTGCAATAAGTTTTATATAGGCAGGACAAATAGAAACCTCGACATAATATACAAGGAACACCTCAGAGATTTTATGTACTCGGATGGAAAGTCAAGCTATGCAAAACACATAATTAACGCTGGTCACCGAATTAACACAATGAATGAATGAATGAATGGAATTTATTGCCTTTTTTTTTCAAAAGGAAGAAGATACATATGTATTTACATTGCGCTTGGGCCTGCTAGGCCATACATGCATTATTTTTCCGTGAACAAAAGAAAAAAACAAAAGTAATCATAATACATAAACAAATCTCTACATGGCTACACACGTGTATCAAAACAATGAATAAATATAAATAAAATCTATGTCTACAACTATACAGGGAGAAAATTATTTAAACCGACAAATTCTGGAAGGTTGTAGGAGACACCAAAATAAATATTTTTCCCTAGTGTTTTTTCCTATGAGGATTATTTAAAACGGTAGAGGAAGATTTCTCTGGCGGCAAATTAATTAAACCAACAAAACCTTTTGCATTTTTTATTACCAAGAGACAACACATTAACACAACGCAATTACTTAAATTACAGTAGAGGTTCAAAAATGCCTCCATTGACATGTAAACAAAGGTTACACCGGCAGATCATGTTCTGTCTAACACGGGCAAAAACTCCAGGAGTATCGTTAATTTGATCCTGCTGCTGTTACTATCCGGGCAACCAGATCCTCTTCTGATGCAACATGAGTTGTGTAAACAAGGTTGCGCATCTCTCCCCACACAAAAAAATCCAGAGGAGTCATATCTGGGAATCGAACAGGCCATGGTACAGGACCACCTCTGCCAATCCACTTTTCTGGAAACCGTTGGTTCAAGAATCGACGCACGCGACGACTGTAATGTGCCGGCGTCCCGTCATGTTGGAACTACATGCATTTCTTGTATGGAGAGGGAAGTCTTCCAGCAATTCTGGCAATGCACTGGCGAGAAAATTGTAATAGTTCCTGCCATTTTAATGGCCTAGGTAGGAGATATGGCCCAATTAAACAGTCCCCAACAACACCGGGCCACACATTAACGAAGAACCGCACTTGATGTGCGTAACTGTGGCATGTGGGTTATCCTCACTCCAAACATGCGCATTGTGCATGTTGAAGATTCCATCACTCCCGAACGTTGCTTCATCTGTAAACAACACTGAGGATGGAAATGTAGGATGCATTTGACACTGTTCCAGGTACCACTGCGAAAATTGTGCTCTGGGTGCATAATCAAATGGTTCCAGGTTGTGGACACGCTTTAAGTGAAATGGATGTAAGAATTGCTCATGAAGGACGTTTCTTACATTCGCCTGATTCGTCCCCATGTTACGCGCAATTGCACGAGTGCTGATTGAAGGATCTCGCTCCACATACTGCAGGACAGCTTCCTCAAATCGCAGCGTTCTTACTGTGCGACGGCGTCCCTGTCCAGGTAATCTGCTAAATGACCCGGTCTCACGCAGATGTTGGTACACAGCAGTAAGCGTCGTATGATGCGGGATACGGCGATTAGGATATTGTTGTTGATAAACCCGCTGTACAGTTCGTCCGTTGTGGTGCGCTACGTAGTACGCACCAACCATATCAGTGTACTCACTCCAGGTGTATCGCTCCATTAGTAAACAGATACAATTCACTACTACACTTGGTGGACAAAACAATTCCTACCATCAACAGCAGTTGCAGTCATGACGACTGAAGAGCGTAATACGCCCTCTACCGGTTTAAATAATCTTCATAGGAAAAGAAAGGCATTAAGGAAAATATTTGTTTTGTTGTCCCCTACAACCTTCCAGAGTTTGTCGGTTTAAATAATTTTCATTCTGTTTACACATTAATGCTCATCTACACTCACCGATGAAAAGACCATGTGTGTAGATATAAAAAAAGTCTCATTCTGTATATTAATAATTAAAAAATAGTGCTATAAAACAAATTATGAAGAGAGACAGAGAAAGAGAGAGAGAGAGAGAGAGAGAGAGAGAGAGAGAAAGAAACACACACACATACATGGACATCCCCCCATACACATAAGGGCATTAACACAATAGAACACACTCTATCGATAGTTCACAGAGAAAGACTTCCAGCTTAAATTAATCTACTAGAAGACCTTCAAATCATTAAAGAAATCAACACCTTGCTACTAAATGAGAACACATTCGAAACGTACAATCCCGTAGGCCTATATAAGATAGTTAAAACCAGTCTAGCAACGCATCAAAGCCATCATCGTCTATAGCGTCTTAAATACAACTAGTAGCAAATATTCATCCTGCTGATGATGGATGTTAACTTACGAAAGGACTCCAATTAATAATATTTTAAATATATTATTTTAACAAAGTTGAGGACAATGGCACCTGCCAACAGGTACATTTTAATTTTTAATTTTATCTTATTACTTATATGCCATGTAAATAAATAGAAACGTTTCTGCCTAAACTAGGATTTGAACTCAAGATCTCCAGCTTTACCCGTGGTGCATTAATTAACTTGTAGGAAATATACGAAAAGACACAAACCTTCCTAAATTTAAAATCTCCGTGAGTGTGTTGCATGTTACCTCGTAAAAGTTGAATTGTTTAAGAACATGTTTCAAAACGCACTTTGTATATTTATCTTCAGCCTATCCAGGCGGTTGAATTTTACGTTGTCGGCGCTGGACTCCCACTCCAATTTTTAGTGGACCAAAGAACTTGCAAATCAAATCCCTCTCCCGTTTTTTGCAAGTTCTTTGGTCCACCAAAAGATGGTGTTAAATAATTATTTTTCCCAGAATTCGATTCATTTTATGTCATTCTTTTTTTTTTAATATCTAATTTTGAGGATTTTTAATGTATGTAAACCTACGATACGGGACTCAGAGCTTAACTTATCTACCGACAGAAGCACTGCTCAGGCATTTTTACACCCTGAAAAAAACATCGAAACCAGCTGGTTTTTAACCCGCGAACCACGGAAACAGAGGCGAGTATGATAACTCCGGGATCTCTTAAAATAATTTTGAAGGATAATTTTTTGTCGTCTTATTGAATTGGAATAGACCGGGGCGTTTAAAATTATTAATGGGAAAATGAAACAACGCTAGAATAAAACTACCCACACACGGTATATTCCTCTATTCATCAGTTACTTCTAACTTAATTATGAATTTCTATAGCTTCCTCCTAGACTGGAAACGCATGTTATTATGCATTACAAGGGAATGTTACCATCCCACCTTTTCTCAAAAAAAATAAAATTAAGCAGATAATATATTAAACACTTTTTCTTCCAGTTATATGTAGCCTATGCGAAACATCCTTACCTTAACAAAGGAGAGAAGTTTTCGAATATTTCTAAATAAAGTTCTTAGGATTTTTTTTTGACCAGTGAGACGAACAAAATTTTGAATGGAAAAGACTACTGTAGATAGCAATAAACTGCATTATTCTTATGGGATACCAGATATAATAAGAACAGTTACGTCTCGTCACTGTGATCGGTAGGACATGTAGCACGAATGATAATGAAAGTGAAAAATGGAATGTACCTGTAGGGAAACCACCGATAGATAGGATGAGGTGGGAGAATAATATTAATAATGATTTGAGGGAGGTCAATTATTCAGAGAATGATAGAAATTACTTTTTAAATATACCTTAAAGGAGGAGAGAAGATTTTTTTTTACTCTAAGGGTGGAGAGAAGATTATGAATATTTATAAATAAATATCTTAGGATTTTACTAGACCAGATACATTACATTATTCTTATGGCAAACAAGATATAATAAGAACAGTTAAGTCTCATATATTGCGATGGATAGGACACGTGGAACAAAAGGGTTATAAAAGAGGTGTATGGAACATTTTTGTAGGAAAACTACAAGGGAAAACCCCCATTAGATAAGCCAAAAATGAGCTAGGAGAATAGCATTAACAATCATTTGACGGAGGTGAACTATACAGAGAATGATTGCAAAACGTTAGCTAAGTATAGGGATGTATGGAGAGCTTATGTCCGCATGGCCTTGAACATACGGGTTCGTTAGTGCCAGAGTTGGTTTTCAGCTTCCTCTTGAAAACCTATTTTTTAAATGAAATATTATTATTATTATTATTATTATTATTATTATTATTATTATTTATTATTATTATTATTATTGTTATTGTTATTAAATATCCGAAATTTGTAAACCCTGTTTCGCCGAAGGTATATTAGAGTTATAGTTTGTGTCAAAGTTTGAAACCATTATATCTAAAACTAAAGTTTTTTATTAATCTTATTTATATATACATTATAAGTTTTGTAGTTCTTTTCTGTCAAAAGCACTTCCATAATGGGTAGTTAACTTAAACAGGCGGTGTTATTTTTAAAAGACAGGTGAATTCGAACCTTTCATTTCAGAACAATGGAAAATCAAATATAGTATGTTGAACACTTTGGCTGCTAATACCACAATTACAACGTCCACTCTCTCTGACTTTTGTTAAATATGTTATTCCATGTTATTAAGATTTTCTAGATAAACAAAAAATCTATTTCTCTAAAAATAATTTGTCATGTCCGACTCATGACGGGGTCGAGGGTTGAGATGAGATGAACTCCATTATATTATAGGTCTGTGATTAACAAGGCTGCCGAACGACTATACCTGACGCACCATCATAGGGACAGATTAAATAAAATGAAACGAAATAAATAAGATGAGAGTGGAGAATTGTTGGAATAAAATTTGGACAAGGGAAAACTAGAGAAACCTCGATAAAATCTGCCCAGACTTATTTTTGTCTCCACCACGAAGCCCACATGGTGTGACTGAGACGCGAACTAGAGACCCCAGCTGTGAGAGGCGAGCGTTTAATCGCTAGACACCTCAATTTCTTTAATGGCACCTTAACATTGCTTATTTTTTGAGTGCTATGTATGACAGTGTCAATATATTTAATTTCAACGAAGATATCTTCGAGACGTAATTTCTGTATAGTTGACAAGTCTCTCCTAAAGGAGATATCACATTTCTCTCAAAAGAAATGTCAAACATTATTAGTGTAATAGCTTAGCAATCAACTAGCTTCCAGGAACAAACAACATGGATATATTTTTTTTTACAACTGCGTACAACATTTATTTATCAGCATCCATCTTCTTAACTATTTGCTCTGCTATATTAGATTCCCTTCCGCCCTTTGTTAGAGACGTCAAACTATAATATCGTTCTAAAACAAACTAAAGAATTATTTAATAACAAACTAACTTATACACCTCACTGATAGTATTCTTTTAACAATTAATACATTAAATTATTAATAAAAATGATATTAAGATTAACAAATATTTTCATTTGTTTTAATATTGTATAGCCGTAAAATTAGTTTTCTATATCTCATTATTTTTCTTTGTTTTTTATATACATTAGACAGGGACAGTCTACCAACAATTTAATTTATCTTGCTTGTATACATTTTATTATTAGTTTTAGTCTTAATCTTAATTATAATTGACATGGTTGTATTATAGATCTTAAATATATTAGATATTATCTTATTGGTCAAATTATACGCCCAGAAAAGAAAACAGTACAAAAACATAATAAAATACAAGAAACCCATTACATAGAAATGAAAGCCCAACAGCTAGCCGAAGAAGCAGAAAAGGACCCGTTCCTGGTCTTAAGGAGGAAACCCAGAGGAGTGATGAAAGAAATACCGATAGACGATTGGGAAAACCACTTCACAAAAATACTGAATGAAGGAAACAGAACAGAAGCCTATGAAGCCAATACTACCAGGAACCCAAGAACCCTGAATCTGGAAATGGAAATCACAGAGGATGAAATAAACAAATGCGTGAAAGAAGCAAACATAAAAAAAGCCACAGGACCGGATCAAGTAGCATACGAACACCTAAAGGCATCAGCTGACGTGCTAATATCAATATGGAAAGAACTGTTTAACAAATGCCTAGAGACGAGAACCATACCAGAACAATGGAGAAGGGCTACCCTGAAAATGCTGTATAAAGGTAAAGGAAACACGGAAGACATGAACTCATACAGAGGCGTTGTACTGGAGAACACCCTGTTCAAAATCTTTATGAAGATACTTACAAACAGATTGATGGACATCACAAAATTAAACATCCCAGATAACCAATTCGGATTTAGGAAAGGAAAATCCACTATGCAAGCAGCATCCGCATTCTTATATGAGATAGAAGCAGCCCTCAACAGACCGAAAGGGAAATACTACGTGGTTTTCATAGATTATTGAAAAAGCGTTCGATTTTAGCGTTCGATTACATAAACAGAACAAAAACTTAATCCCGAAGATGAGGGGACAGTGAATTGGAAGCGAGCACCCCATTGTTTGGAATAGTACACGACATAATGAGGCGAAACTGGGTACAAATAACAGAGAGGTTGCGGCATCAGACGAGGTTATGCAAACTAATGTAGGAATACTACAAGGAGACCCCATCAGCCCGACTACTATTTAACATAATGACGGCTGACATTTGGGAAAGCAACAAACGGGACCACGCGAGTAATGTATGCCAGACGACATGGGCCATTGCGAGCACGAAACAAGAACGAAACAAAGAAAAAAATTGCAAAAAGGCATAGATGGGATACAACGATGGGCTATGGAAAATGAGTTCAAGATAAACAGCAACAAGACCGTACAAATGGTTTTCAAGAAAGCAGGAAGAACAGCGGCAAGTGATAATCTAAAACTAGGAGAAGAACCGATAAGAATGGTCAACAAATTCAGATATTTAGGCATAACACTGCAGCCAACAACAAAGTCTTTCAGCGCACATGTGCAGGAGAGAGCAGCAGCAGCTATAAGAGCTATGTGCAGTATCAAAGACATCACATCGTTAAAATTAGTCACAGCCATGAAATTATTCGCATCAGTGATCACCCCGATCGTCACCTACGGGATAGAACTGATATGGGAGAAACTATCGACCAGCGATTTGGAGAGGTTAGAAAAAGTAAAACCAAGATTCATAAAAAAGGCATTAGGTGCAAGCAAATACACACCAAATAGAATGGCCTATATGCTAGCCAGAGAAACCTTCTTCCTAGAGGACCTGAGGCAAAGGATACTACTGCCAGCAACGGAGCCATATAAGAAAGTCATCGAAAAAAAGAAACAGAGAGAAAAAGAGATCGACGAAGATTTCTACGCCTCAGATGCCATGGTAAACAGAGATAGGACTGGAAGTAACCAACCACAAAGGCACAGAATCATAGGTTTAGCAACACACGGATATCATCACAAAATGTGCAAAAATACAAAATTCCACCAACCGAGTGATTCGTGTGAATGCAAGATATGCGACCAAAAGTGTGAGCGATACCATTACAAACAATGCAGAATATGGACAGGATCACTGAACGAACTCATAAAAGACAAATCATAAACTTATAACTTAATGCTCTTTCGAGTGCCTCTTACCAACTTATTATTATTATTATTGGTCAAATTTTTATTTAGTATTTAATATTAGAGTTAATTCAGATTGTTATATTCTGATTAATATATGTTTGTCCTGGTGAGTGGAAGAGAAGCCCACGTGATCTTAACTCCACAAGGTTAAATAAATAAATAAATACATTCTATTCACAAGGGCATATTGTACAGAGTATTGTCACCCGAATGAACAAGTGCACGTGCTGAGTGCAGTTCAATTACAGAAATAATACAATAGGAATATATACGTTTACGAAGTTTTGGTTAAATGGAGAAGGAAATCAAAATATATAAACTTAGGAGCTAGTTTCAAGACATAAATTCTGGTAGATAAAAAAATTTAAAAAATACAAAGGGAAATAAATAGACAAAACAATATAGAATAGATTAATACCAGACGGAAGAGAGTAATGAGGAAATAATATAAAACAAAACAAATTCAGGAGAAAGTTTCAAAATATTAACTCACTCTGACACACAAAGAATGACCGAAAATGAGAATGATACAAATAGGACATTATATAATAGATTATTTTCAAATTGAAAAAACAGGAATTAATTACACTAGGTAATATATATAGCAAAATTTATTTAGGAAAAAAAATTAAAAATATAATACTCGCTCTAATGTACAAAAAGAATATTAATACTGTGGAGAATGATATAAATACAATTTATATATATATATATATATATATATATATATATAAAGTAAAGTGATCCCACAACAGACCCGGAGGCCCTTGGGGTAGTAGGAGGTTAAGGCTCCCACTTTTTCTAGACAATCGGCACTTTATGTCAGCCGGGTTGTCGGCCCTGCGTGACGGCCGCCTTTACCCCCAGAACAAGCGTCTGGTACTCATTTCCGTTAGAGGCTGAGTCGACCCCATGGCCATAGTGCCGCCAGAGGATTTGGGCCAGTTTAAAAATCCTGACCCCCAACGGGACTTGAACCCTCGACCCTCCGGCTTGTAGCTCGGTGCCTTAATCACTACGCTACGGCTTGTCCCCTTATATATATATATATATATATATATATATGAACGTCTCTGAGTTTGAATCTGACTTTTTTTTATGGACTCAAAAACTTGACCTATTTGAATGGGGTTTTAACCATCATTTAGAGATTTTTGGGACTATTAACACATATAATTATTTGAGAATAAAGTTCTTAGGAAAATTTTTGGACCAAAGAGAGATGAACAGACTGGTGAATGGAGAAGACTACATAACAATGAACTACATGGTCTTTATAGGAAGCCAGATATAATAAGAACAGTTAAGTCTCGTAGACTGCGATGGGCAGGACATGTTGCACGTATGGGGAATGAAAGACGTGCATGGAAGCTTCTTGTAGGAAAGCCAGAGGGAAAACGCCCAGTTGGTAGACCAAGAATGAGGTGGGAGAACAACATTAACTATGATTTGAGGGAAGTATATTATACAGGGAATGATTGGAAAGCATTAGCTCAGGATAGGGATGTATGGAGAGCTTATGTCCGCGCGGCCATGAACCTACGGGTTCGATAGTGCCAGTGAGTAAGTGAGTAAGTATTAACACATATAACATATTACCTTATATTCTATAGGGTCGGAGCTAAAAGCTAAGTGAATCGGTGCAATAAAAAGGTAACTTTTGAACGCTTAAATGTCTTATGCTGTCTAGATCATAATAAATACACCAAATTAAGGTACACAGAATTGAATACCTAAAAAATTCTACAAAAACGTCCGCGACAGCATATGTTTATATTTTACGGATAACTCACAATAACTTTTTTTTACTTTCACCTCATTGATGCCAAGAAGATCGGGATGAGTAGATTCCCGGCCAACGCCGGGTAATCGGCACAGGGTATCTATAAATAATTACGATATAAATTATATATTTTTTTACTTATCCAACTAAACATAAAAACACATTTAATTTATTTAGGCGTAGCAGCGCACGCCAGGAATTTGATAGTATTATATATGAAATAGTCCACCGCTGTGGTCTCGAGGTAGCGTGCTGCCTTGTCACGCAGCGGGCCCGGGTTCGATCCCCGGTCGGGGCAGTTTTTCTGGGTGAGGTTTTCCTCGGGGTTTTTCCTCACCTGTAAGACAAATGTCAGGAAAACTTTAAGGCCCAAACGGTCCCCGAAATCATATGGCCATCATCACCATCATCATCCTTATCATCGTCATCATCATTATCATCTTTCACCGGTGTGGAAAGCAACGGGAAGCTACTACACCTACATTTCCCTAGTAAAGCTGCAAGCATAGCATGAAAATGCTATGATTGCAGTAAAGGACCTGCCTTCGGGCAGAATTACTATGGATGGATATATGAAATACCGTATTTCACTTCAGGGATAAAAGTTTATTCAACTTTTAAAATTTAGTAATCATTAGTTTCATTCTAAATATTTTTCCTTAATTAAAACGTTTTGTCTGTTCATTCTTACGTCTTAGAGTTGTTTTTGTCGAACATATGTTTCAGAGCTTCTTAGCCGAGTTGTTTTTGTCGAGCATATGTCTCAGAGCTTCTTAGCCGAGTTGTTTTTGTCGAACATATGTTTCAGAGCTTCTTAGCCGAGTTGTTTTTGTCGAGCATATGTCTCAGAGCTTCTTAGCCGAGTTGTTTTTGTCGAACATATGTTTCAGAGCTTCTTAGCCGAGTTGTTTTTGTCGAGCATATGTCTCAGAGCTTCTTAGCCGAGTTGTTTTTGTCGAACATATGTTTCAGAGCTTCTTAGCCCCATCATCAGCGATGGGGCTAAGAAGCTCTGAAACATATGTTCGACAAAAACAACTCTGAGAGGTAAGAATGAACAGACAAAATGTTTTAATTATTGAACAAACCTCTTAATGTTACTTCCTTCTGTATTTTAAAATATTTTTCCTTCTTTACAGATGTTTCCAGAATCAGATGAAGCTGAATGAACTGAATTTTCGTTTCTACTTCAAAATCTTTTCCACCTCGAATAGATCATGATACACAAGGGGCCTGAGTTCGAAACTGTGTTAGTGTCAAACAGACGAAGTGATGATCAAAGTGTAATCAAGCCAGAAATATCTCTAGAAGGCTCGTGAATATGTTGAAGAGATCTAACAAAAATGGACGCTTCAGAAGAAAGCGAATTCATATTGGAAAAAACTTGTTAGAATTCTACATTATACCTTGTTTCATTAACTCAATAAATATCAAACTTATATCAAGTTAAATTCGATATATTGAAACTTCTATTCACTGCTCAGAAAGATATGCTCATCCAAATATTAAGAATATGTTTATATTGAATGTGTTAAACATTTAGAAAAGCGAAAATTCTAAACCTTTCACTACTTGAAAACATTTTGACATACTAAAAGATCGTTAAACATTTTCAGCAGAATGACCACTGTTATTGCAATCAAAACAATGTTCGGTGAAATTTCTTAATAAACTATAAAAGTATTAGAACAATCGATTCGATCAAATACATTAGAAATTTAGGTATATTTTTCATTGTTTTAAAATAAATACAAATATATTAATCCATATAAGAAAGTTTATATAAAAACATTTAAATACTAGTAATTTAAAATGTGCATAATTTCACAACATTAAATCTAAACTTGTTACAAAATAATATAAGTTTATTAAAAAAAGTATAACATTTGCTGAAATGAAAGTTAATGAACCTTCATGTATATTTGTACCAATTTTATTAAAATTGTCGATGTTAAGTTTAAAATTACGTTGTTTAAAAAACAGATTTACAAACATAGATATTATTGGACAATAATGTTGAAAAATATCAGAGGATTAGAAGAGAAAAATGGTATTTAGTTAATTAATGATTAGTCAGGTATGGAAAAAAACCTGACAATAATATATTTTAATCAGAATTTAATATCTGAAAGACACAATTGGTTAATATTTAACCAATTTTACATGTGAAGAAACTTGTTAATTTTTGTGCAGTATGAGAAAGGAGCTAGAACTATTATTGAGAAAATGATTTGCAATGCCATATATAAAAAATACCACTATCGTTGAATCATTCGAAGATATTAGTTAATTGTTGTGGATTTTAAATAAATGAGAACGTGTTTATTGGTGGAATATTAATACATGATAATTTCGTGTGTAAAAAATTGGATTTGGCATTTAGCTAAATTTTCGTGAAAATTTTAGTTAATTCTTATGGACTGTAATGAAAGCGAAATTATATAGTATCAAAATTAATTTAAACATTGTCGAATTGAAATATATAATTGGATTCGCATTAACCAATTTTCATGAGAAGACGTTTTGAAAAAGTGAGACATTGCATAGTAAAAAAGTATATAAAAATGTCAGATATCAAAGAGAGAATTTGACTTATATTTAACCAGTTTTCACCTGAAGATATTATTTAATTATTTTGGATTGTAAAATCAGAGAAATTGTGTGAAGAAAATGTATTTACAATGTCAAATATCAAAGGGAGAATCTGGACTTGATTTAGTCAATTTTTACGTAAAAATTCAAGTTGATTGTTGTGAACTCAGAAAGAAGTGAAGTTTATGGAGTCAAAAAATAATATTTTATAGCCATGTCGAATATCAGAGATAAAATTGGACTCGTGTTCAACCAATTTTCGTGAAAATATATAAATTAATCGTTGGAAATTGTGAAATAGTGTGAGGATTCTTTGTGAGTAATAATATTTGCAAGAATGTCTAATATCAAAGACAAAAATTGAACTTGTATTTAACAAATTCTCAAGTGAATATGAAAGTTATTTGTTGTGACTGAAAAAAAGTGATAAGTAATAATTTACAACAATGAAAGATAGAACCAATTTTCGTGTGAAAATATCAGTTAATTATTTTTTACTGTAAAAGGCAGGGAAATTAGACACAAACGGTTTACATTACGAAATATGAAAGGGAGAGTTTAGACTTGAATTTAGCCAATTTTAAGGCGTGTGTTGTATTGAAAGTGAGAAGATATATAGCAAATAACCCAGTGTTGAGTGTAATGTTGGGTCATGAGTCTCTCGCATCGCCTTAAACTGCTCTACTGGTTATTTCAGTGGCGGCTCTCTTTAGAAGGAATATCTATTATAATAGTGGTGTGCCGGCATTATGCCCCGGGGTTCAAGCCCCCCTCCACCCCCTGCTGCTGCCGCTGCTGCTAACCATCCCCACAACTCTCATCTGGACGTGGCCGTAACGTGCCTGTGGGTTCTTACCCCACTAACCGCCACAATATCACTTGTCATCGTCTGTGTTGCTATGACAACTAACCAGTGGCTACATACTGAAGAGAAGATGACCAACCCTAACTACAACGGGACTGGAGAAAGGGACTACCTCTCCAAGTATTACGGTGTCTGGACTCTGGACTCTCTGCTATACAAACCGTGAGTAAATATCATCAGAGATAATATATTTTAGTCATTAAAAATTTTGCACTTAAGAAATTGATTGTTGTACTTTTTTAATAATAAGAAATATTTTAGTACTTTTTGGGGGGTTGTAATAGTATATTGCTGTGCGAGGTTGGGAAGTGTTTTTTTACAGAAGCGAGGAAATGTTTAATAACTCAGCGATAGCGAGGTTTTTAATTTTCGAGATTCTGTAAGACACTTCACAAACGTGCATTGTACATTATTTTTTGCGCGATGGTGTTTTCAAAATACTGTAATAAATAATAGTAAAATAATGGCATCTTTGTTGGAAACATTTACGTTCATTATAAACAACTGACTAACGTTAACAGTGTGAGCAATGCTTATTAGTTGAAACTACAGGAGGCCATGAAACCAATTAGTGATTAAATGGCGGCAAGTACGTATTTATTGTTTTATATTGTTTCAAATAAAGTTCAGTTAATTTAAAATGCAGTGATTTGTTTCGTATAATGTATATTTTGGGTATAGTTCTGTATATACAATGTTCGTAGTGTACATAAAGGACAGTGGTTTTACTACCCTCACGTGGTGTTTAATATGCAATATTACAGTATAGTTATTTTATTACAGTATAGTTATTTAGGTTGGCAACCCCGAAATATAGGAAGTTGAACTTTCAATCACGATCGCCATTGTTGTAAGTACGACAAAACGCACTACCGCGCAAAAAAGTAACAATACCACTTAAACTCCCATCATAATTCACATTATTAAAATTTGAATTGATTGTTTAAAATGTTCATATAAGTACCTGATGTATCAGTCTGCCTGAAACTAAAATTAATTTCGGTTTAAGAAACTTCGTCAAATAGTTAAAACTAGGTATGCCTTTCAGAAACACGTTCCAATTGCGGCATGTTATTTGGTATTGAAGATGTAACATGTTTCTGAAAAGCCTACGTGACGATTTTTTTTTAAAACAGGCATTCTTTTCAATTGAGGATGACTGATAAATTTTATTCTAACATTTAAACATTTTACAACTTGACAAAATTAGACCATTCAGGCGATAACGTAGTGTAAAAATTAAAAATAGACTCGAACAAACAAAACAAGCAATAAATGCTTTAAACTCTGTTTGATGGAGCAAACATATTACAAAAAAATAGAAAATTATAAATATATACAACCATAGTTCAGAGCATTTTAACATATAGGCCTAGGCAGTGCTGAAGTTTGGCAAATTCCAATCAGGAAAATGAAATGCCTTAAGAAGATCAGCTGGAAAGACTAGAATGGATAGAATACGAAATAAGGAAATAAGAGAAATTGTGAGTGTACAAGAGGACCCGGACATCATAGACATTATAAAAAAGAAAATATTACAGTGGTATGGCCATATCAAAAGAATGCCAGAGCAAAGATTGCCTATTATGAAATGGATCCCAATGGAAAGGAGGAAGAAAGGAAGACTAAAGAAATCTGGATAGAAGGTGTGCAAGCGGTTATGATTATCAGAGGATTGAAGGAAGAACACAAGCGCTTATGATTACACTGGTCAACGTGATTTTTGTCTCATGAGTAGCAATAGTTGAACTGAATACAGTTTTTTATCTTGTTTTCAAATATGTATTCGGAATTTCTCCATTACCCACAGTTTTTTTTATTTCAGTTTCAATTAATGGACTTAAATAATTAATTTTTAATAACAAACATTAAAGGTGGCACGCCGTAGCGTAGTGGTTAAGGCACTGAGCTACAAGCCGGAAGGTCGAGGGTTCGAGTCCCGGTGGGGTCAGGATTTTTAAACTGACCCAAACCTTCTGGCGGCACTATGGCCCTGGGGTCGACTCAGCCTCTAACTGAAATGAGTACCAGACGCTTGTTCTGGGGTAAAGGCGGCCGTCACGCAGGGCTGACAACCCGGCTGACATCAAGTGCCGATTGTCAAGAAAAAGTGGGAGCCTTAACCTCCTACTGCCCCAAAGGCCTCCTGAGGCCTGTAGTGGGATCACTTTACCTTACGTCAAAATCAAAAACATACAGTGGAGTATCCTGACTTGCAATCTTAATTGAGACCAGTTCAACACTTCGAAGAATTGCCCATATCAAAGCCTCCAGGACATGTGATATTGGATCAAGAGAGCTCAGATGCTGATGGAAGTAAGGAAGAAGAAAAAACAGATTTTGGTGATACAACTTTTGAACAAAGCTGTTCATCTGAGCCTCATTTATTGACTCAAGAAGATCTTAACGATCTCATACGAGATTTAAAGGTTTCCAAAAACCAGTCTGAAATGCTTGGTTCCCGGCTAAAAGGATGGAATATCTCGGAAACCTTGCGTGATGGAGAAAACCCGATATCATATTTGATTTAGGAGAAAAATTCTATCAGAATCACATATTTTTCTTTCTGAGACAAAAAAAAAGTTTATTTTTTGTTGCTCAGAGTTATCTGAGGATTGAAGGAAAAACAATGAACTGACAGAGAGGAATGGCGTTTGGTTTCCGGAAGACGGCGGCAGGTGTCATGATACCGGATATGATGATGATGATGATGATACTACAAAACCTCAACGGTGTGATTACATTAAATTTAGAGAAGAATAAAAATTTAAAAAAATAGAAAGAGATTTTTGTTTCGGAAGTACTGAAAATATTTTAATGTTTTTAGATTTAAAATATTGAACGTATAATGGAATAAGTAAAAATAATAAAATTAAAAAGTATTGAATAATACATGTATTAACTATACACCACAGTTTTAACTTAAAGAATTATTTTTAAAAATTACACGACATTTTAACTTCAATAATTTAAAAAAAAGTTTGATATGGACACTTCATAAGAAGATAGAATACCAAAGAAGATCATGGATTGGAAAGCTAATGGAAGAAGTGAAGAGGCAGACCTAGAGAACATTGGATAGATGGAGCGAGAATAAGTATGGAAGCTAGAGAATTGAGGAAAAAAGATGCTTTAGACAGGAACCTCTGGCGACAAATCAATTTGGGTTGAAGGAGAAACACTGTATTGTGGAATATTCCTAATAAAACAAACTTTTTAAAAAGTTTCATTTTTCGAATTTAAAATGTAATTATAATTATTCATATACTGCAAGAATAAATTGAGTTTTTACGTTTTTTGAGTTTATGTAGGTGGCATGGTAGCATAGAATCCGAAAATATTTGAATTTCTGGCGTAGCGTAGTGGTGTTAAGGCACTGAGCTACAAGCCGGAGGGTCGAGGGTTCAAGTCCCGTTGGGGTCAGGATTTTTAAACTGACCCAAACCCTCTGGCGGCACCATGGCACTGGGGTCGACTCAGCCTCTAACGGAAATGAGTACCAGACGCTTGTTCTGATGGTAAAGGCGGCCGTCAAGCAGGGCTGACAACCCGGCTGACATAAAGTGCCGATTGTCTAGAAAAAGTGGGAGCCTTAACCTCCTACTACCCCAAGGGCCTCCGGGCCTGTTGTGGGATCACTTTACTTTTTCTACCAGTTATATTATACGGGTGCGAAACATGGATTCTTACTTTAAGGGAGGAAAGGAGATTAGAAGTATTTGAGAATAAAGTACTTAGGAAAATTTTTGGACCAAAGAGAGATGAACAGACAGGTGAATGGAGAAGACTACATAACAACGAACTACATGGTCTTTATAGGTAGCCAGATATAATAAGAACGGTTAAGTCTCTTAGACTGCGATGGGCAGGATATGTTGCACGTATGGGGAATGATAGACTTGCATGGAAGCTTCTTGTAGGAAAGCCAGAAGGAAAACGCCCAGTTGGTAGACCAAGAATGAGGGTGGGAGAGAATAACATTAACTATGATTTGAGGGAAGTAGATTATACAGGGAATGATTGGAAAGCATTAGCTCAGGATAGGGATGTATGGAGAGCTTATGTCCGCGCGGCCATGAACCTACGGGTTCGATAGTGCCAGTGAGTAAGTAAGTAACATAACGTTACTTAGCTCATTCTTCCGTTGTGGTCTTCATATTATAAACATGTCACACTTAGTGAGGAAGTAGAAGCTAGCATTCATCTGGTGAATATCTGCTAGCTTAGTTTAACGTAATAAATGAAGCATAAATGATATGAATAGCAGTATGGAACATTAAGCATGTTCTGATTGAGCATTCCCGTCCACGGTTGCAATTTTATAGTGTACTATGTCTATATAAGTGTTTGTATACTTTGTTCGGAGCTTAGATAACCCTTCACGTAAATATCTCCTCGCTCCATTGAACAACAAAACTTCTTCACTTACCATACATGCAATATATTGAAAACTTACTCCTTCGATTGGAAACTAAATCGAACCACAACCACCCTTTAATAATTTTTATTGTTCCCTGTAACTAACAAGGTAACTCTGAACCATTGCATACCGAAACCTACCTTGAAATTTCTCCCAGAGAAGCGTTGTGATGTACCAAGTGGGTATCCAAAAAAAAAAATCCCATTTTTTAACTGTCAGGCACTAAATCCAGCGCCAAATCTCCCATTTAAACTATGGGGAAGTAATACAATTCGTGATTCAGTAGACTAGATAACCCTCACTACCTGCTGTTCGTGCTGCTTCTCGCTTCTCCTCTCTTACTGAAGAAGGGAGTTCATATGCCTCTAAAACAGCCAGGAAGGGACAGACTCCGGGTCCGTCCCCTTCTGCCGTCGGTCAGGGAATTGCCTGACCAGGACCCATCTGAATCTCAAGTTTCGTTGGTGGATTGAGAAAGAATTAAATCGACGTAGAGCTCAGTCTATCCACAGGGCTCGGGGGAGGGAGATGGGTTGGATACATAAAAGGGAGGACCTGTCCTTCCAATCACACGCCGTCTCGTAAAGTGGGTTGCCATTGCTGCATTCTGGCTTTGATTCCTTTGCATGCAGTTTAAAAGGCATATATATATATATATATATATATATATATATATGGTATGATAAGAAAAATAAATGCCTGGACGGGATTCGATATATATATCCACGGTAATTCTGCCCGAGGGCAGGTCTTTCATACTATGCTTTGCAGCTTTACTAGGGAATTATAGGTGAGGTAGCTTCCCGTTGCTTTCCACTCCGGTTAAGGATGATAATGATAAGGGTGATGATGATGGCCGGATGATTTTCGGGGACTGTTGGGCCCTAGGTTCCTGACATTTGTCTTACAGGTGAGGAAAAACCCCGAAAAACACTCACCCAGGTGCCTGTCCCGAACGGAAATCCAACCCGGGCCCGCTGCGTGACAAGGCAGCACGCTACCTCGTGACCACAGCGGTGGACATATATATATATATATATATATATATATATATAATTTATTTATTTATTTATTTTTGGACATGGCTTTTGTACATCACCACGCTTTTCTGGGAGACATTTCAAAATAGGTTTCGGCATGCAATTGTTGGCATTTCCCTTAATTTATAGGAAATATGGACTCTATACTTCAAGGGAAGAGAAAATATTACCATTACTTAAGAAAAACAGTGTATGGAAATTTTTGGACCAAGAGAGACGAACAGAGGGGTGAGTAGAGAAAAATAAATGACAATAGAGCTATATGATTTTTATGGGAAACCAGATGTGATAATAACAATTAAGTATTCTCCAGTTATATGGATCTGAAAATCTAAGCTACGAAAACATATTACGAGTATTTAAGAATAAAATTGTTAGGAAAATTTGGAACCAAAGAGAAAAGTACAGACAGGCGAATGGAGAAGACTTACATAAAAGTGAACTTTAAGATATTTATAGGAAACCAGATGTAATAAGAATAGTTAAGTCTCGTATAGTGCGATATGCTGGTCATGTGTGATGAATGGGGAATAAAAGAGGGGTATGGAAACTTCTTGTGGAAAAACCAGATAAAAATGACCCAATAGGTCAAGAATGAGATGGGAGAAAAACATTAACTATGTTTCGAGAGAGGTGAATTATACAGGAGATGATTGGATTACATTAGTTTAGAATAAGGATGTATGGAGAGCTTACGTCCGTGTGATCATGAATCTCCGAGTTCGATAGTGTGGGACGAATTGGGAATAAATGAGAAGCACGAAAACTACTAGTAGGGAAAACAGAGGTAAATGCGCCTGGCAGATAGATAAAGAAATATCATCATCATCAACAACAAGGATTAGGCCCAATGGCCTGTTCCGATCTCATTATAGGTCGAATTGGTCCTTCCATCTCTTCAATGGTCTTCCCAGCAATCTTCTCCCTTTTGGTTTATAATTATACATTCTTCTTGGTATGCGCTGTTCATTCATTCGTAATACGTGCTGAAGGTAAGCATTTTGATAGTATTTTATTCTTTCACAGAGATTAAATATATTAAGTTCTGTTCTTATATCTTCGTTTTCTTTTTATCGGTCCTTTGGTATCCTGCTATTGCTCTCAACATCTTCATTTCAGCAGCCTCTATTTGTTTACTATCTGCCTTTGTTAATGTCCAGGTTTCACATCCATAGATAAGAGATGGAACTGCCAATACTTTGTAAAACTTCAAAATAGTTTCTTTTCTAGTCTTATTCAATAAAGTGCGTTTAATTGTGCCACATAGATAATTGAATCGTTGTATTTTAGTGTGTTTATCTAAATTTCTGTCATTGCCTAAATGACAACCCAAATAATTAAAATTCTGAATTTGGTCTATACATTGTTTATCACTATTTTTGTTCGTATTGCACATTTTCCTTTCAGAGCTAATATTTTTGCTTTAGATGTAGATATTCTTAAATTGTATTTTAGAGAGATATTATTTAATGTATAAAGGAATTGTTGCAAAGCATTTTCTGATGCTGTCATTATTACTTGATCGTCTGCAAAAAGCAGAGTTGTCAATACACTATTTATATTAATTTGTTCTTGCCATTCATTTATGACATGGTCCAAGTATAAATTAAATAATACTGGTGACAATGGACACCCTTGTCTTACTCTCTGGTTTATTTCTATGTTTTGTCTACTAATTTTATCTCCGCAGTCTATTTTAAAATTTGTTTCCATATATAAACTCTAAATGGCTCTTATAAGGTGTCGAGGAATTCCTTTCATTTCTAGTATGTTCCATAATGTATTTCTACTTACACTATCAAATGCTTTAGTATAATCAACAAAAGCTATATACGTGGGTAAATTAAATTCTTTTCTTTGGGCCATTGTAAAAATGCAATCTATAGTTGACCTACCCTTTCTAAATCCATTTTGTTCCTCACGTAATATTGTTTCAGCTATTTTATTTATTCTATATGATAACATTTTTGCATATATCTTATAAGCTGAATTTAATATACTTATTCCTCTATAATTTGTACATTCTCTTCTGTTTCCATTTTTAAATATCGGAACAGTTATTGCGTCCTTCCATTCATCCGGAACAGAACCCGTTTTCCAGCAAAGGTTTATAAATTCAAGAAACTTAACAATAAATGTAATCGATGCACATTTGAATAATTCTATGTTTAGATTATCTGCTCCAGGCGATTTCTTGTTTTTTAAAATGTTGCATTGTTAACATTAGCTCTTCAAACCTAACACTATCCACATTTGGGTCATTTTCTCTTAAGGCTATTGTTTGTTCTTCTAAGTTTGTCCACAACGATGTATAATGTTGTTCCCATTGTGTAAGATGTATAGGATTTAACCGTATTGTGTCCTTTTCGTTTTTATTTAAATGTTTAATAACTTTATATGCTCTAGCTTGGTGTCCGTGTACATCATGTTCTAAATTCGACACATATCTGTCCCAATACTCTCTCTTGATTCTTCTAATTTCTCTTTTAACAATTGCAGATTTTCGTTTATATTCAATATTATCGTCTGTAGATCTGCTCTGTAGAAATTTAAGATATGCTTGTTTCTTGTCCTTTATTTTTTCCGCTATGTCTTCATTCCAAGTATCTATTCCCCTTTTCGAATATTTCTTTCTTCTTTTCCCTAGAGTTTCTGATTATACTTTATGTAAAATATGTTTCAATATTTCCCACATTAAATTTATATTGTTTCCATATGTTTGATAATTTATTTCCTCTACATGTTTATTCATTCTTGTTTGATATAGGTATTTAACACTATTTTCTCTTAACAGATGTACCTTGTATGTTTCTTTAGAAACTAACTCTCTAGGTTTTAACTTCTTCCGTCTTTTTAATAAGTTGAATTTAGACATAAGTAAGTAATGGTCTGATCCTACATCGCTACCTCTATACACTCTCTTGTCTTGTATACATGAAGAAAGTTTTTTATTTATAAGAATATAGTCATTTATACTTTTTTCATTTCTCCGTGTCCACGTATATTTGCGGATGTCAATGTGTCTGAAGAATGTGTTTGTAATTTTAAGTTCATTAAACGCTGAAAATTGTAATAAGGATTTTCCATTTTCATTTAATACTTGTTCTCCATTTGATCCTAGTACATCTTTTATTGGGTTATTTCCTACTCTTCCATTGAAATCGCCTGCTACAACAATATGGTCGTTTTTATTTATGGTATTATTTCTTGCTGTGGTCGTATCCTGAAATCCAATCCGGCCTTTGCTTTGAGATGAATCAGTAGTAATAAATGTCTCCTGACCGCGTTACGAGCGGTGTGCAGGGTAAGGATAATGACAGGGCTGCTGTCTTAGAGCATCTATCCATGCTCCTCTAAGTATTAACCCCTTTAGAGAAGGTTGCTGCTTCCGCCCCTTGAGCCGTTGTGACGATCGCCTGGTATCACGTCGCCTCGTAGACCGTTGCAGACTTCTTGGTCGATGTCAACCTTCTGGCAGACGTATCCCACGTTGCGGACTATTAACTCGTAATGTAAACACTGGAGTCTATCGTTCTCCAGCAAAATTACAGTTTCATACAGAGACAAAGCGTTTACTTTGACAAAGATGCCAGTTTTCAATTTTTAAACATTTTTTTTACATTTTTGTTATTCTCATGCGTTCTTCAATACAAACTACTTAATCATAAATATTTTCTTGGATTTTTTATAACATACTAGCTAATACCCGGCGTGCGTTGCTACGCCTAAATAAATGAAACGTTAAATATTATTAAATTGTATGGTATACGTTGAAACGAACCAAACATGGTGGTTCCACGTCAGTTTTTAATTTCGGATTTCAAGTAAACCTCCAATTCTAATTGCCGAATTTCGCTAATTTTTTGTTAATATCTACATCGGTTTATTTTAATGGGATATACTGCGTTTTCGTTTTTAAACATTGAAAATTGTGATTGATACAGCGATTTTTAAATTTTCACTTCAGGTGAACTCCTACACCTAATTGGTTTATGGGGTACAATTGTCAATCTTAATCATCCAGGGTCCCACTCAAATACACACGAAAAATTAGCCTACATCAAAATCGGTCCAGTCGTTTAGGCAATTTTTTATTTCGCATTTCAGCTAAAGCTCAATTTCTAATTGTCGGATTTCGCTCATTTTTGGACAGTACCTACTTGGGTTTATTTTAATAGGATATATTGAGTTTCGTTGCGAAACATCGGAAATTGTGATCGCTAGAGCGATTTCAATTTTTTTTAGAATCACTTCAGGTGAACACTTACACCTATGGTTTCAGAGGATCCAATTGGGAATCTAAACCATCCAGGTACCCACTCAAACACACACACAGAAAATTTCATCAAAATTGATCTAGTCGTTTAGGCAGTTTCAAATTTCAGGGAAAACCTCCACTTCTAATTTACGGATTTCGCTCATTTTTGGATAATACATACATCAGTTTATTTTAACA
The DNA here is from genome assembly GCA_030220185.1 of Diploptera punctata. Taxonomy (NCBI): domain Eukaryota; kingdom Metazoa; phylum Arthropoda; class Insecta; order Blattodea; family Blaberidae; genus Diploptera; species Diploptera punctata. The sequence goes on along the minus strand of JASPKZ010004214.1, from coordinate 115,331 downwards.
GAATATACTAAGTTTCGTTCGTTGTGAAACATCAGAAATAATTATCGCTAGAGCAATTTTTAAATATTCACTTCAGGTGAACTCCTACACCTAATAGTTTTAGAGGGTCCAATTGTGAATCTAAACCATCGAGGGACCCAATCAGACACACACAAAAAAATTCATCAATATCGACTCAGTCGTTTAGGAGGAATAGAGTGACTAACACACATACAGAAGAATTATATATATATATATATTTCTTTTCAATTCCCCAGGTTTATCTTTCGACATTCCTGGTTTCTCTCCTGGCATGGCGTACTTGTAACCCACTTCTGAGGTTGGGGCGCCTGATAGGCGGGATTTCGTTGCCCCGATGATATGATGGGTGATGATGGTGATAATGGTGCGCCAGGAGAGTCCCTAATCCTAAGCTTAATCTAAGATGAATATGAATGATGATGATTGCGATGGCCATATGATTTCAGGGGCCGTTTGGGCCTTAAAGTTTTCCTGACATTTGTCTTACAGGTGAGGAAAAACCCCGATAAAAACCTCATTCAGAAAAACTGTCCCGACCAGGGATCGAACCTGGGCCCGCTGCGTGACAAGGCACCACGCTACCCCGAGACCACAGCGGTGGACATTGAATTATATATATAGGCCTATACTTGTTATAGTAGCTACTAGGTGGCAGTGGAGACCGAGTTCCCGCTACATCTGGTAATAATAGAGAATATGTATAATAAAAATGTTTGTTCTGGATTCGCCTGGTAGCGTAAGTGGTAGCGCACTGAGGTATCAACTTAGAGGTCCGGGTTCAAATCCCGTCCAGGCATTTATTTTTCTTACCTTGTCATATATATATATATATATATATATTAAAATCCTTTGGGTCCATGAGACCCTAATGTGTTTCTGTAAGAAAAAATAAGAGTGAAGAGTTAACATAATTTGAGGGAAGTAAATTATATAGGGAATGACTTAAAATACCAGCTACCGGCTCAGGATAGGTATTTATAGATAGTTTGGTTTAGGTAGTTTTATACTGCCGGGTTCGAAGAAGCAATAAGGTAGTTATTTTGTTAACTGCACCATAAAGTAGGTAAAAAAATAGTTCTTCTGAGGTTAAAAAAGACATGTTACACTTGTGTCCCTATGGCGACGTCCTTTCATGTTAACCAGAGATGTGACAGGAAACACTTGTAAAAGACTGTGACGTCATCCATTAGATACTCGAGGGATCCAGTATCTTTACGTCTTCAAAGACATCAGGAAAAATTGCTCTGTCATAACGCTTTTCTTCTAAGACTCCCATCACCCCCCTCCTTAAATGCACTGGCATGTTGTGAAATACACTTATTTCTAACAAAAATTGACAATGTTCCATTCCCATTAAATTCATATAAAAACCACCTATGGCGAGTTGTTTAAGCAACGTGAAAATTTTCAAAAAAAGAGAGCTGAGTACTAACTCGTTGGCAATATCCAACCCATAGGTTCATGGCCGCGAGGACATACGCTCTCCATACATCCCTATCCTGAGCTATTGTTTTCTAGTCATCTCCTGTATAATCTACTTCCCTCAAATCATGATTAATATTATTCTCCCGCCTCATTCTCGGTCTTCCAACTGGGCGTTTTCCCTTTGGTGTTCCTACAAGAAGCTTCTATACCCCTATTTAATTAATTTATTTATTTATCAGGTTTCACAATGTTTCACAATATCTTCTTGCGCCCAATTATTATACTGTCATTCTACTCCACATCTCTTTGTCATTCCATTCTCCATCGTCCAATCCTTCTCTCTCTCTCTCTCTCTCTCTCTCTCTCTCTCTCTCTCTCTCTCTCTCTCTCTCTCTCTCTCTCTCTCTCTCTCTCTCTCTTCCGAACTCCATGGCGCGACAGGTCTAGAAGGCTCTGACCTTCCAGCCGGCTGCTGGCCTCACATCTACATGTGTTCATCACACAGCTAGACGATCATCCAGCCAATAGCTGCCCAAATGCTTCACGATGCTGGGTGGGCACCGGTCCTATACTATTCCTGAGCGACCGGGCGTACTATTGTAGCTCAGCAATTTCCCTGAAGTTGCGACTCCAACACCTTCTCCCTGAGGTGTTGGTTTTAAGCCGAGAACTCTTGAACGTGGACGCGAATAGATAGGGAGGAGAAGATACTGGGACTTGGGAGTATGGTCTTTGACCGAGGTATCCCAAGGGGTGGAGGCATTGCCCAGGTCCTATACTATTCCACTGACAAAATGACTTCCCCCCATGAAGACCAGAACCAGCGCAGACATCCTACCTGAACCAATCTGCTACGTCGCGGATCCTTCTCCTCTCATGATGCTTAAAACACAATCAATACACGTTATTTTTTACCGTTCTCTTCTTTTTTCACCCAAGTGGCACATATTCTTGTATTCTTCTTGGGAAACTCTTCCGTTATTCTTTTTACATGACCATAACATCATTTTATTAAAAAAGAGGTGTTTTATTTTTTATTTGAGACTTGTTTATAGACGCGTTTGATAAGTGGAATCATATGTTTTGAAAACAATTCACTACCTTAATTTATAATTATGATAGATAATTCCCGGCGTGCGCTGCTAGGCATAAATAAATGAAATATGGGTTTTAAAATTTCGTTTTACGTGAACTCCTACATATAATGTGTTAGAGTATAATATAGACTAAACACTCGTCATACCTGAAAACCTGTATGTACAAAGGTATGTATTGTGACGAACCGGACATAGCGACTGGTAAAGTCAATTTTTAATTTCGGATTCATGTAATTCCCCATGTAGCTGGATTTCGCAGATTTTTGGGCAATACCTATCTCGGTTTATTTTAATAACATATACGGAGTATCGTTGTGAAACATCAAGAATTTCGACCGCTAGAGTGATCTTTTAAAATTTTGTTTCAGGTGAACATCTACACCCTATGTTTTAGAGTATAATACAGGGTGGACCGCTCGAATGGACCTAATTTCAATTGCTTGTTACTGGCAAACGGTTGAAGATAGAAACTTAAAACAACGTTCATAGTACAGAAAAACTCACCAAGTTTCGAATCCTGTCGGTAGATGGCACAAAGATACGTTTCTCGTTCTTAGATTTAATTGTTTGTGAAAATGGCGACTCCGCAGGTGAAAGCGCAAGCTGTTTTGTGGTATGCGGAGTTTAAATCAATCATTAGAGTTCAAAGGGAGTTCCGGCGTGTGTTTAACCGTGATGCTCCAACTGCTAGAAGCATAAAGAAGTGGCGTGATACATTATTAGCTACAGGATCTGTGTTGAAGAAGCATGGTGGTGGTCGCAGAGCATCCGATGAAATGGTAGCAAATGTTCAAGCCGCATTTGAGCGAAGCCCCGGAAGTCATTAAGAAGAGCTTCGCGGGAACTTCAAATACCAAAATCGACATTACAACGGATTGTCCACAAACGCCTCAAACTGCACGCATATAAAGTGCAGTTAGTGCAACGTCTGGAGCCGAATGACATGCCGAAACGAGTGGAATTCGCCAATACGATGCTGGACCGTCTCGGCGCTGATCCTGACTTCATGACCAAGATTTTCTTCTCGGACGAAGCCACTTTCCATTTGTCAGGCAAGGTAAACCGGCATAATGTGCGGATCTGGGGATCGGAGAATCCTCACGCTATTCAAGAGCATGTTCGTGATAGTCCGAAGATGAATGTTTGGTGCAGTTTGTCACATAATAAGGTCATTGGACCGTTTTTCTTCGCCGAGAAAACTGTTCGTGGTACCACATATCTTGACATGCTGGAGCAGTTCTTCTTTCCACAAATTGAACAACTGCAGCCTAACATCGTTTTCCAGCAAGATGGTGCTCCTCCCCACTGGTCCAATGAAGTTCGTACGACTTTGGACAACATTTTCCCTGGCCGTTGGATTGGTAGGGGAGGACCAATCGCGTGGCCCCCGAGATCTCCCGATTTAACACCACTGGATTTCTTTCTCTGGGGCTATGTCAAAGATAAAGTTTACACCACCCCAGTCAAAGACCTTCGTGATCTTCGTGAGCGCATCATAGAGGCTATTGAGAACATTCCAGAAGACATACTCCAACGTACTTGGCAAGAAATTGTTCATCGCTTTGATATCGTCACAGTGACTGCTGGGGCTCATATAGAGATGTGGTGATCTGGATATCAAAACTTGGTGAGTTTTTCTGTACTATGAACGTTGTTTTAAGTTTCTATCTTCAACCGTTTGCCAGTAACAAGCAATTGAAATTAGGTCCATTCGAGCGGTCCACCCTGTATATGACGGATAAACATTCACCGTACTTGAAAATCTATATGCACAAACGTTTCATTAAAGTCAGTTGAGCGGTTTAGAAGTCTATAAACGACATATTTATAGTTCATTGGTAGAGAGCATACTATTGTATGGAACGGAAACATGGACATTAAGTAGAAAGCAAGAACATAAACTATTGGTGATAGAGATGGACTTCTGGTGGAAGGTTTCTAGAAATTCAAGAATAAGCAAAATTAGGGATATTAAAATCAGAGAAATAAAAAATGTTCAAAAATGTGTTCTACAAGTTATTGAAGAAAGGATACTGAAATGATTTGGCCACATAAAAAGATGTCAGAAGACAGAATACATAAGATGATATTAATTTTTTAAGAGGTAGGCAACAGAAGAAAGGGGAGACCAAAAGAACAGTAGGTTCAAGGACTGCATATGAGTATGGTGTCGAGTGGAATAACAGAGGGTGATGCAGAGAATAAGGATGTATGGAGGAGCGCAATTTATAATGGATTGTAGGTAAACTACTGTATTGTAGATTGCTGATATGCTCTTGCTAGAACATGGAATTCTCTCCCAGAGTCTATCAAACTTTACCATATTTCATAAACAAAAGTATTATTAACACAAACATCTCACTAATACTACTTTTTTAACAATTCATTTTTTATTATTTAATAAAAATATAATTAAGATTTGTCAATATATTTACCTAATGACTTATATATAAGCATTATAGTTTATTACTTTCTTTGTACATTTTTTCTTTTCTTTTATAATAATATAATAATACTTTATTTATTCTGGCAGAGTTAAGGCCATAAGGCCCTCTCTTCCACTCAACCAGCACAAATACAAGTAAATATTCGACAAATATAGATATACACTATACTAATTATAAACAGTTAAAGATACAATAAATGTAGCAATGTAAATGTCATGTACAAACAACATCATTTTATAGGGTAATAACAATAATGATACGATAATAATAATAATAATAATAATAATATAAATATGATACATTATACGGGAAACACCAATTAATATATATATATATATATATATATATATATATATATATATATCTTACACTGGATAATAATGAAGTCGAGTTTAGAGCAAATATAAATTTAGATTTCTTTTAAAAGATGCCAATGTCCTGCAGCCCCTTATTTCTTGTGGTAGGGAATTCCAGTTGCGAGAAGTGGAGATGGTATATGACATGGAGTGATGTGATGTCCTATGTTGCGGTATATTAAGTAAGAGACTATGTTGTGATCTTGTGTTTAAGTTATGGTTTGAGTATAGTAAAGGAAGTAAATATTCTCAAACTTACAGACCGAATAATTAAATATAGGAACGACTGGAATGATCATTTTGATAGAATACTAGAAGAAAGATTTCCAAAATTATTCCTAAATTATAAACCGCACGGAAGGAGAAATGTTGGACGCCCACACAGAAGATGGTCTGAACAATTTTAACAATTCTAGCTTTCATGAAACCGGAACGAGCCAACAGACTTAATCTCTGGATGATGATGATTTTATGTATATTAAATTCGAGCTGTTATTCCTTTGAGTATACATTATTTTCATTATTGTTCAGTTTGACCAGATAATTAATTGTTTAATATGTACTATTATTATATTTTATTGTATTTAAATGTAACATATGTTTGTCCTGGTGAGTGGAAGAGAAAGCTACATGGCCTTAACTCCATGAGGCTAAATAAATAAATATATACAGTTAGTTAGATATTATGAGAATGAGAAACGTATTCTCAGAAAAATCAGCGAAGTTAGACCATTAGTAGTTGAATTTACCCGAGAATTGAAATTTAATATTCGCTCATATTGATTGAGTGATACCCATTCGCCACGCTGCGCTGAAAGCATGGATGCTCACCCAGTGTGGAGTTTCTTAACCAGACTAATTTACTCTATGTATGCTTACATAAGTGTCCAATATCCTATGTTAAAAAGAAACTGTTGGACCATATCATCACTGAATGGAAAGAACATTGGATAAGGAGTGCAATTTGTGATTTAACTAAATTACTCTTTTTTCCTATAGTACACTACAGGCTAAATAGAAAACTTTAATTCAAAATTTCATTTTAACACAATTTATGACTGACCATAGAAAATTTGGAAGTTATTTTAGGATATTTAATATTAACACAGACAGTGACTGACCACAATTGTAAATGTCAAGAATCAATACAATCTGTAAAACATTTTATTTGATTGTCCTACATTCGAAAAACAACGGTTCTGGTTAAACTTACTTTTAAACGATGGTAAGGCTTTTTCTTCAATGTGCGAAGTGATTTTTAAGAACCAAAAATATTATAAACATTTTATAAAATTCAAAACACACATTCATAACAATATATAGTATTTTGCCAAGACTCTTATATAGGTTAATATTTCTGTTTTTACTATATTAATTGAGAATTTTCCTCATCATTGAGGGTTTTCTCCAACCAATCTTAATAATTAACGTGAGTTTAAAAAAAATACATAAATGACTACGGACTTACAGACTTTCAGTTTGTAACTGACATTCACAAATTCCCCTCAATTAAAATTCTCCATCGTTCTCTGTCCTCTGTGCCTTCATCTGTTACACCAAATTTCCTCATTTAATTACTAATTGTACTCTTCCAGGTTGTTCTTGGTCTTCCTTTTCTACTCTCTCTTTCAATTTTTTATGCATTTACAGCCTTTGGTAGTCTTCCATCCTGCATTCTTCTTACGTGTCCATATAATTTTAGCCTTCTGTGTTCAGTCTCATCCATTATAGCCTACTTCTTTCTGCATTCATCCATTTTTTTCATTTCTGTGTTTCTAATTCTTTCCAGTCGTGATTTTCTGGCAGCTCTTCTCCAAATATCCATTTCAACTGCAGTTATTCTGTTGACATATTGTTGTGTCATTGTCCAAACTTCCGATCCATTTTTCTATTTTACAATGTTTAGTATAATATTGTTATAGTAAGTTACAATCCTAACATGCCTTAGTGGCGAAATAGGGTTTCAAAATATTTGCAGATTCAATCAGTACATTCCTATAGATGTCAGTGAATGATAATTGATGAATACATTGCCTCAAGCAAACTTCTAGTAAGAAGCTAAGATAATACTTGTATGGTGAAAATCGATTAAATGTTCCTCAGGCTTCAGGTTCATTTATACTACAATAGAACATAACCGCTAGTCCACCGCGGCCGACTTAAGGCTCTTTTACGAGCCTCAAATTCTCCAGAATCGGGATCCACAACTTCCCTCCCGGAGAACTTATCTCTTGGATTTCTCCATCCTAAAATTCCATCGATATAAAATGGGGACTGAATATAAATTTACAGAAAACAGAATATATGTGTTTCGGAAAGGATGTGGATGACCTCATACTTGAAATAGGGAAAATAAAAAAAAAGTGAAAATTTTCAATATCTATGTCAATAATTACATATTTAAGTACATGTGAAAGAGATGTACAAACTAAAATTGCAATGGCAAAACATGTAACTAAGACATTACATGGAATAATTTGGAACAAAAATATTACAAAGGAAACTAAATTGAAAATTTATAAGAGCATAATACAGAATTTTTTGTCATATGGAAGTGAAATATGGCTTTTAACTGAATTACAAAAGAATAAAATTAGAATAGTTGAATTTGATTATCTTAGAAGAAGTCTTCAAAAAACAAGACAGGATAAAATAAGAAATTAATTCCTTTGGAGAGAAACAAATGTCGCCACATCTGTTGTTAAGAGGATTGAAAATCAAACTCTTAAATGGTATGGCCATGTACAGAGAATGGAAAATGAAATAAGGCCAAAAAATATATACCAATGGTCACCCCCTGGAAGAAATAAATGTTGGCATACCAAGATGGAAATGGAAAACTTATGCCAGAACTATAATGGATAGGAATTTGGAAGAAGGAGATTGGAATGATAGAAATAAATGGAAACTGAAGACGGCAAACCTATAAGTGGGGGAAAGCCGAAGAAGAAGAAGAAGAAAATTCCATCGACTTCTTCTGGATTTGAACCCACTACTCTCGAGATTAGGGATAACCTTAGTGACGGACTTATTTTTAAAATCATCATCATCCTTCACGGATTAGATCTTTGCCTGTTCCAATCTCACATCTGTTTAGCTCAACGCTTTCTTGGTCTTCCTACCGATTTTCGTCCTTCATGATTATATTTTCTATTTCTGACTTCTGTTTTTAGTTCGCCTTCCTTATCCCTTAAACTTCTGACTTTCCAGGTCCCGTTTTTTTAATTTATCTTTCCTATCTAATTGTTCGTCCTTTTTTCCATAATCCAAGCAATCGTCATATAATTCCGTCCATCTTAATCGTGTGAGACTTTTGAAAAAGATCGTTTCACGTGGTGGGTTTCCAGCCCGACGCACAATCCCCAACCTGGAGGACCAGAGGTTTTCTGTTGGAATTCCTTTTCCTTCTCCTCGGCTGACGAGATTCCTCTTCCCGAGTTTATTTTCGGATTTTTCCCTCTCCTACACCCTTAACTTTTTTAAAATGAACATTTACTTTAAAATGTTTGTAAACGTGTTATCTTTTTTGTATAAAATAACCGATTCAATTGAAGTTGAACTTTTGATTGAAAAAAAAAAGTCTTTAGTAGAAAGAATGGAATCTGCATAAGAAGAGAACACAGGACTAAAATAACTTGAATGCAGAAGAGAAAATGATTTCCCAGGACGCGGCCCAACCTCCCACTGAAGAGGGTTTTAACTTCCATCTGTGTGATGTATAAATGTTCCATCGTAAGAGTTCGCCTGCGAGAAAAAAAATCAACATTCAAACTTCTCTCTGTTGACCAAACCTATAGACAGAGCGTAACGTCAAAAAAACCCTCTTTTCTCCCTCTAGCGGTCTAGGTGTATAGTGCACTGCAAATATAGAATCTAGAGAAAGTATAAAAAACAAAGACATCGCTTTATTCCTAAAAAAGCTAAAAGAGATATTTGATTTCTGGTCACTTGATGTAAGTTAATACGAAATATTTATTCAAACTATGGTAGATTTTTAATTAATTAGGGTATTGTAACAGACAAATGAGGGAAATTTTGAGGAAGTGACTGAATTCAAATACCTAAGAACAATAATCACAAATAGGAATGAGATGCACAAAGAAATTAAACATAGGCTCAATTCTGGAAATGCATGCTATTATGCATTGCAGAGACTCTTGATGTCCCAACTCCTTTAAAAAAAACGTTAAACTGAAAATATATAAAACTATTATTCTACCAGTTATATTATATGGGTGCGAAACACGGAGTCTTACTTTAAGGGATGAAAGGATATTACAAGTATTTGAGAATAATTTTGGACCAAAGAGAGATGAACTGACAGGTGAATGGAGAAGACTACTTAACAATGAACTACATGATCTTTATAGGAAGCCAGATATAATAAGAACAGTTAAGTCTCGTAGTCTGCGATGGGCAGGACATGTGGCACGAATGGGGAATGACGGACGTGCATGGAAGCTTCTTGTAGGAAAACTAGAGAGAAAATACCCAGTTGGTAGACCAAGAATGAGGTGGGAGAATAACATTAACAATGATTTGAGGGAAGTAGATTATACAGGGAATGATTGGAAAATATTAGCTCAGCATAGGGATGTATGGAGAGCTTATGTCCGCGCGGCCATGAACCCACGGGTTCGATAGTGCCAGTGAGTAAGTAAGTATTGTAAGACAAACGAATAATTAAAGTAATTAAAAATGTCTGGGACGTAGGAATTGCGTAAACTAAGCGAATGCCTCAGGAAATTGAATTTATGGACCCGATTTTGATTGTTTACGGAATATATCTTTCTTTTGTTAATTAGGTATGTATCCATATATGATGCGAAAGAAAACATGGCAGCCGCTAGAAGTCTCTTCTTCTTCTTAAACTTAATTTGTAGGATTTTCATCCTGTTTATTTCCAAAATCACTCCTTGGAGGAAGACGTGCATTCACTGCTTTCAAATAATGGCTTTCAGACAAATCCTCGCCCTAATACTCTAATTTTGCTGATTTTTAGAGAATATCTCTCTCGTTTTATTTCAAAGGCATGTATGGAGTTGGTAGCGAAAAATCTATGCCAGATCCAAGACATTTTAATATCCTTGAGTGTAAACATTACTATCAAGGGAACTGTCAACAATTGCATGCCGAAACCTGCATTGAAATTTCTTCCAGAGAAGCGTTGTGATGTTAAAGACCATGCCCAAAAAATTATCTGCCATTTTTAACCGCAAGGTACTAAAATCCAGAACCAAATCACTCATTTAAGCTATAGGGAAGTAACACAACTGTTGAATTAATATATTGAATAACACTCACTATTACGCGACAACGTTAACTTTCAATGCGGAAAACTGCGAACTAAAATAATGTGGTAAGGGTGCGTAGGGGTTGGAGATAGTAGACCCTTCTCTTAGGTTGCAGTGACAGCATTTATTTTCTGTTAGTCGTGTATAGTCAGTTGTTAGTGACAATGTCAAGTGCGAAAGTTAGTATATACGCATTTAAGTCTGACAGACAGCTGATTTAATTTCTATATACATGACACTATCCAGAAACCCGCAGACATACAAACTCCGACGATCTTTCATTAACTTCATCTCTTATTTGAAGTATGTCACTATATTTTGCCCTGATTATACCACTTGCCCAGTCATTGGCTTGTACCAACGGAAGGAAGGAGACACTTTCCCCATGTTCACCACAAGTGCCATTGCTTCCCCTCTCCAGCTAAAATGTTAACGCGGTCGAGTAATACCTGGCGTCCGCACCGCTTCCGCCTCACTCCACTCCGCTGTTACTCACTAAGGGAATCCATCTGCTTCGCATAGTGGATTGTCATTCCCGGATTCTGACTTCAATTTCTGCGCCTTGCAGTTAAAAACGGCAGATGTTTTTTTGGACACGGTCTTGGTACATCACAACGCGTCTCTGGGAGAAATTTCAAAGTAGCATTCAGCGTGCAATAGCTGGTAGTTTTCTTATTAGTTTGATCATTTTTCGACTAAACTTATTTTCTGTGACCACAAATATGAAATCGATCTTCTATACTTAAGATAAAAAGTAAATCGATCCCACTATAGGCATTGGGAGGCCAGGAGATTAATACTTCCACTTTTTATACAAACGGCACGGGAAGCCTGCAAGGTTTTCAAGTCTGTGTGACCCTTAAAACCAACATTTGATACTTATTTCCGTTAAGTAGACACTCGACGGTCAATCATTTGATGTAGAAGTTGCGTCACTCGATTGTGACAAGCATGACTGACCGTCTAGATACCCATCTAGGAAATGTCAAAATTTAATTAAAACATCAAAATGTAAAAGCGTCGCTGCTATAAAGTAAATATTCCCTTTAAAATGCTTATTTGTTATATAAACCACTAGATGACATTTAGGCCGTTATATCATTGCCTTTCGTGAATGAGAATCATATATAAAGAACGAAAAATAAATGTTTGTGCTATCGTATAGAGTAAGTCGTCCCGGATTCAAATCCAGACTCAGGCGTTAATTTTTCTTTTCATCTGATATATATGAAATGAAAAGAAAAGTAAGTAAATATATATATATATATATATATATATATATATATATAAGTCCATCGCTGTGGTCTCGAGGTAGCGTGCTGCCTTGTCACGCAGCGGGCCCGGGTTCGATCCCCGGTCGGGGCAGTTTTTCTGGGTGAGGTTTTTATCGGGGCTTTTCCTCACCTGTAAGACAAATGTCAGGAAAACTTTAAGGCCCAAACGGTCCCCGAAATCATATGGCCATCATCATCATCCTTATCATTATCGTCATCATCACCATCACCATCATCCTTCATCGGTGTGGAAAGCAACGGGAAGCTACCACACCTACATAATTCCCTAGTAAAGCTGCAAGCATAGCATGAAAATGCTATGATTGCAGTGAAAGACCTGCCTTCGGGCAGAATTACTATGGATGGATATATATATAATTTGCTTACTTGTGATAGGAGACCGAGTTCCCACTACATCTAGTAATAAAGAGAATATATATATAAGAAAAATGAATGTTAGTACTAGACTTGCTCGGTAGCGTAATCGGTGGCGCACTGGGATATAAATCCAGAGGTCCGGGTTCAAGTCCCGTCCGAGCATTTATTTTTCTTATCATGTCATATATATATATATATATATATATACATGATATGACACAAAAAAGAAAAATAATTGCCTGAGTCGGGATTTGAACCCGAGATCTCTAAATTCATACGTTAGCGCTCTAACCAACTGAACTACTCAGGAATCCTAACACAAACATTAATTTTCTTTGATATATGTCATTCTCAGTTTACACGAGAGGCAACGGGATATCGTCCCAACTGCCTTCTAGTGCCTATTATAACAAGTAAGCATTTTAAAGATAATTTTTACTTTATAGCAGTAACAGTTGTATATTTAGATTTTATAATTTTTTTTTACATTTAGCAATGTATATTATATATTTCATAAACAAGCAAACTCGTATCATAAATTGGACTTTCTGAGGAATTCTCTTAGTTTACGCAGTTCCTGGGCGACAGGCATTTATGTTACTATTATATTGGTGTTATTACCATTAATGTTATGGTCGTCATTAGAGTGGGGTGTGTTAAGGGAGGCATCAACATGCATGTAGCAAAGTGGTCGTATTACATAACTGCTGCGACATTTTGCAAGTGTTTCGTATTAAACTCTCTCTCCTCTGAAGTTTTGTCTTCACGATGGAATACTTAGAGGTAGACGTACGGAATGTAATATCAGGCGAAAACAGTATACAAGCAAGTTATGTAATGTTTTAGTCTGGCTTCCTGTTACACTACTTTGGATTAAATGCCTTTTTACATACAAATATCAGGTGTCAGAGACAAACTCTGCCAATAAGTAAGGCTGTAATCAGAGTATCCAGATTTTGGGGATTATATGTCATCATGCCACCTACAAAAAATCAAATAAATAAGGATGCCACCTACAAAAAATCAAATAAATAAGGAAAAAACACGCTCAATTTATTTTTGCAGTATGTGAGAAATATACTGAGAGAAATATACATGTTGATTTTTTTCCCGAAAAATGTGAGTATGCGTTATAATGAAGTATGAATTTGATAAAGAGGACAAACAAGAAAGTGATATTAAGAACAGAATAAATAAAGGTAGAACAATAACAGTAATGATAAATGGAGTATTATGTAATAGACATATAACCAGAAAAATTAAGTTACAAATATATAATTCAATAGTGAGCGTACTGTCATATATGGAGCTGAAGTTTGGAAATCAACAAAAACTTAGAACAAAAACTTATGTCAATGTAAATGGATTGCTTGAGGAGAGCAGCAAGATGTTCAAAATTAGAAAAAATAAGAAATACTGTCATACGAGAAAAAATGAATATTAGATATTCAATAGTAGATTATATAAGATACAAGCAATTAAATTGGTATGGGATATACGACAAATACATGAAGAAAGGTTGCCCAAGAAGACATTGGATTGGTATCTACCTGCAAGATGAAGGAAAGAAACACCTCGAAATTCGTGGATGCAAGAAATAAGAGCTGGAATGAGAACAAGAGAATTGGAGGAAATAGAGTGGTTGGATAGAGACCAGTAGAGAAGGAAAATAAAACTTTAGGCACAGGAAGATGTGAAACATTGAAAATGTATATATGCTATAAGTAAATGAAGTTGAGCCCAAACTAACCTGAAATCGCCATATTTGCAATGTAAAATATGTATTAATGAGGATAGCAATGACAAAAGAAGTTTTTAACAAGAATAGAAACATTTTCTGCGGACTTTTGACAAAATAATTACGGAACAGATTAATGAAGTGCTTTGTGTGGAGTGTAGCATTATATGGTGCAGAGACTTTGACATTACGACGAAATAAGGAAAAGCGATTGGAAGCTTTTGAGATATTGATATGAAGAAGGATGGAGCGTATAAAATGGACAGACAAAATAAAAAATAAAGATGTGCTAGACAGAGTGGGAGAAGGAAGAACAATGCTGGAATTCTTGATTAAGGCAACACAGTGAATGATTGGAAAACATTAGATCTGATAGGGATGTATGAGGTGTTTATGTCCGCGCTGGAATTTGTAGTGAGTTATTTATTTATTTATTTTAGCTGACGCTCTTAAACAGTTAGCATATTAGCGTCACAATATAAATGTAGATGTGAAAGGGCTGACAAATTTTGCTCATAGGTGTCTTTTTAAATTTCGGATTCTTTTACGTGCTGCAAATCTACACCACGGGACCCATGTATCAGTTATTATTATTATTATTATTATTATTATTATTATTACTATTATTAGTGTTATTATTAGTGTTATTGTTATTACTATTATTAATATTATTATTGTTATTATTATTGTTATTATTATTATTATTATCATTATTATTATGTACGACGAATTCAAGAAGAAAAGTTATCCAGAAAAACATTGGAATGGTGTCCATCTGATAGAAGAAAGAAAGGAATATCTTGAAACTCGTGAATGCACGAAATAAGAACTGGAATAATAACAAGAGGACTGGAGGACATTTGAGTGGATGGATAGAGGCAAGTGGAGATGGAAAATAAAACATAGGCATAGAAAACTTGTAAACATTAAAAATCTGTATATCATCATCAGCATCAAGGATTAGACCTTAAGGTCTGTTCCGATCTCATGTTAGAATTGGTCTGTCCATCTTTTACTGGGTCTTCTAACATTTGAAATTTGCTATACCTAAATCGTTTTACCTATTCCAGACGCCAGTAACGTCTCAATGGCATATATATACATTACATATAGTACATATTAATTGGTGTTTCTAGTATAATTTATCATATTTATTCTATTATTATTATTATTATTGTATTATCACATGTAGTATTATTGTTATTATCGTATTAAATGTTGTTTGCATATGAAATTTACATTGCAACATTTAATATATTTTTAACTTTATAATTAGTATAGTGTATATCTATATATGTCAAATATTTAATTGTATTTGTGCTGGTTGAATGGAAGAGAAGGCCTTATGGCCTTAACTCTGTCACAATAAATAAAACTATATATATATATATCTCCATCCATCCATAGTAATTCTACCCGAGGGCAGGTCATTCACTGCAATCATAGCATTTTCATGCTATGGTTGCAGCTTTACAAGGAATTGTAGGTGTGGTAGCTTCCCGTTGCTTTCCACACCGGTGAAGGAGGATGGTGATGATAATGATAAGGATGATGATGATGGCCATATGATTTTGGGGACCGTTTGGGCCTTAAAGTTTTCCTGACATTTGTATTACAGGTGAAGAAAAACCCCGATAAAAACCTCACCCAGAAAAACTGCCCCGACCGGGGATCGAACCCAGGCCCGCTGCGTGACAAGGCAGCACGTTTCCTCGAGACCACAGCGTGGACTATATATATATACTTTCAAATCTCATGGTAGAAAATGCTAGCAGATTCAAAATCTGTATATAAAAATGTACTTTAAATTTGCGCCAAATGATAGAAGAGTTTTCAATGGTTTTATGTTGGTATCATTGGAATGCCACTTGCTGAATACTTTGGAAATAATTTTAATTTAAAAAATTTAATATTGATATGACCAATATGCTTGAAGTGAAATTGCATACCTCTGCTCTTCGGACCGTTATTTGATGTATTCGGCTGTGATTGGATAGCTACAGGATTTTCCAGTGTGATCCTTGTGGCAGACATCAAATCTGTGCTACAGCCAAATCTCGTATAACTCCGGTACATGTGACCTTAAACCAGCAGGAAAAAAAGAGAATGTTGTAAAAGGAAGTTACGACCCCAGGGACGTTCCCGCACTGACGTAATTTGTTAAACGTACGTATGATAAATATGTCCTGACATTCCTTCTTCTCCTGCGGCCTAGGGATGCTAAAGGGTCATATGTTTTCATATGAATGCAACTATTCAACCCAACCATTTTAATACAGAACCAACTCTACTATAAAAAAGTATTATCATTCTTCTTTTATATAGAGGAACTTCGGGTAATTTGGACCCCTGTTTTGAATTTGTTGTGTTTCTTCTTTTAATTAAGGGATTTGAATATTGTTTAATTACAGTGATTATCATTAGTGTTGTATTTTATTTTATTCAAATATGGAAATATGGAAATATCTTCAAAATTTATATTTTTTTTACATTACAAGAAAGATCCACTTTAACTTCCATATACGGATAAAATGGACCCCAGAGTCCACCTTAGCTTTTAGTCTATTTTTAAGTTTATTTATTCTATTAATTTATACCGACAGGCACAAAATAATCTGAAAATGTTTATGACCGATCATAATTAAAAAGCGTTGATTTTCATTTAATGTTTTGAAAATGTTTGTAGATTATAACATTCACACGTTATTCAACTGCAGAAAGTGACGGTCTTTCGGTTTAGTAAAATTACAAGGATATTAAATAAAATCAATTAAGTGAATGTTTTTTTCAGATAGCATCCTCATTGATAACATATACGTATTCGTGTAAAGTGGATCCAGAGGGGTTAATTATTTTATACAGCCACCATGTCACATAATACCAAACCAAACCCGTCACTATATGAAAACAGCATCTACATAATATACTTAGGAGTTTTTCAACATTTGTAATATTCAATAGCAGAAATTAAGAATTGATTCTTAGCTTGAAAAACCTTTAAAGTGGTCATTTCCCTAAATATCACAAACAAACTCTTCTTCACACGAAGAATAAAAGAAACTGGCCTTGAACCTATCAAAGTTGATGAGGGGAAGAAGTTAAATTATTTTCTGTTCGAAGGCTGCACCAATTAAAGAAAATATTAACATGGTCCACACAAACAGAAGGGTCCATATTACCCGAATTTACCTATATATCTTAGTTTCTAACAAGTCTCCTAACACGAAAACTGAAAACAATAATATATACTTACTTACTTACTTACTCACTGGCACTATCGAACCCGTAGGTTCATGGCCGCGCGGACATAAGCTCTCCATACATCCCTATCCTGAGCTAATGCTTTCCAATCATTTCCTGTATAATCTACTTCCCTCAAATCATAGTTAATGTTATATTCTTGTTCTATTTTCTAGAAAAGGCATATAACTCTGTGCCCATCAACAAACTTTGGGTTGCAATTAAAACGTTTGGAATACCTAAACCTCTTATATATGTTATAAAAAGAATATATTATTGTAAAAGCACGTATTAGTATTGGAAATAAGAGTAATCCTCGGAATTTGATTATAACAAAAGGATTATTGCACCAAGATCCTGGATGTTACCAGCATTGTTCAAAAATAATTTTAGATGATGTATTGTTGAAATGGAATACGTCATGTAGGGGAAAGGGAATCAATATTAACCCATTCGCCTCAAAGGCGAGGTAGACTCGCCGGCAGTCAAATGACCTTCAACTCAGAAGACGAGGTACACTAGCTTAACTCTGCTGTTATACATTTTGCAATATTTTGTACATTTCTGAGCAGGGTAAATTTTGTTAACATTAATGAATAGTAGTGGAATGTGTTTTGGCCTTCACCCTTATTGTATTCACAAGTACCGTTATGTTTTGCTTGTTTTGAATGTCTGAAAATAGACAATATAAATTATGGTAATTTAAATCTGGTTTCTGAGGAAAATCATTGAGCATTTACACCTGAAGCGAATGGGTTAATGACCGTTTACTGCACAATTTATTATTCGCTGACGACCAGATTATAATAGGACAAGATAAAGAATATATAGAATATATGATCAGAAAATTAGTAGATGCATTTGAAGTAGAGGAGCTAAAATTTAATTATATTGAAATGTAATATATGGTAATCGGAGTAAATTCAGAACACCTACAAATAAATAATATGGTAATTAAATATGTTGAAGAATTTAAATATATTGTTTCTACCGTGCGTCCCACATAATACTGGGCTTGGCAGACAACAGTGCGCTGTTGTATTTATGACTCACTCACTGCATAGCCACGCGTAGTCAGTTCGAGGAGTTTGCTAGACGAGTGAACACGTGTTTGCTTGTGTGGTTTGTTGTACAGTTGAAATAACAAAAACATTTACGCTTGAACAAAGAATGTTTTTGTACGACACATACGTCAAAACAGAGTCCTGTAGAGAGATCTGGGGTTCCAGTACCATGTAAAGAGACAGTGAGATGTCTCGTGAATAAATTAAGAACAACGGGATCACTTAATAATGCTACAACACAATTATGTGTACGCGTGAGCGTGCATGTTGTCTGCCAGGCCCAGTCTTATGTAGGACGCACCGTATAATGGATAAATCTGGTACTTGTGAAAAATATATTTACAGAGTAAATTGTGCAAGAAAGGCGATTTGATCCCTAAATAGTATTTTATGGAATAGGAATCTGACTAGAAAACAATTTTTACAAACAATAATAGAAAATAAAATTATAGACTTTCTCGGCAGGTGTATTGATTCGTATATTTTATGTCTTTCAGGCTAAATGACCGTGGTCTGCTTTTGTTAACACTCAACGTTTTGTCTACTACTATAGTAGACATCCTCAGGAGATTCTGCGTGTTCTATGACCTCCTAACACCTCAAATATCGGCTGCAGACTGGCTGTGCGTTGAAAATCAACTATAAACAAGGACACGATTTCCAACGCACAGCCAGTCTGCAGCCGACATTTGAAGAGTTAGGAGGTCATAGAACACGCAGAATCTCCTGCGGATGTCTACCGCAATGGTAGATGAAACGTTGAGTGTTAATAAAACTAAACCACGGCCATTTAGCCCGAAAGACATAGATTAAAATAATAGAAAGTATACATACGTATGGGCCAAAAGCTGGTCAATAAATGAAAGGATGCAGAAAAGAGTCTTGGTGGCATAAATAGGTGGATTACGGAGAAATATGAGAATATCCAGGTTACAACGTATAAAAAATACATATATTAGACAGGAAATGGATGCATAAGAGATTGTTGTCGATAGGATAACAAAGAGAGCTTTACAGTGGTATGGACATGTACAACGGATGTCGGAAGAACAGTGTCCTAAACAGGTGTTAGATTGGCTGATATCAGCAGAGAAGGAAGAGGAGGAGAAGCAGAAGAACATGGTTGGAGGGTATATACGATGCCATGATGAAGAGGGGTATGAAAGGACATTGATATGTTAGGAATCTCTGGAAAGCACGAATTAAGGGCGAACTGTTGTAAAGTGGAAAGCCTGTATTAAGTAAGTAAGTTCTGTTATCAATTACATGGACCCCGGCTATCCCAACTTCTCTAACTAACTAACTCAGTGCCCGTAGGTACATAGCCGCGCGGAGTTAAGTTCTCCACACATCCCTATCCAGAGCTAATATTTCCAATTATCCTCAGTATAATATACTTACCTCATCATGGTTAATATTATTCTCTCACTTCATTCTTGGACAACCAATGGCGCGTTTTATCTCTGGTTTTCCTACAAGAAGCATTCAGGCCCATCTTTCATTCTCCATTCGCTGAGGTCAATTTTCCTCTCATTTTCACAAGTTATCTTGAAACGGGTCTGGCAAGAAATGGAATATCGCGTAGATATATGCAGTGTCACAAATGGAGCCAATATTCAATATCCATGGAAATTTGGAAAATTTCTAACAACCATTTAATGCCGAAACCTCCCTTGAAATTTCTTCCAAAGAAATGTTGTGATGTACTAAGGCTGTGTCCAAAAATATATTTGCCATTTTTAACTGCAAGGCACAGAAATCGAAGCCAGAATCCAGCTTAGGAAACCCACTGAACGGAGCAGATGGACTCCCTGCATGAATAAGAGCGGAGTGAAGTAAGGCGTGATGCGGCGCAGACGGCAAATAATAAGGGTTATTCAGTCTATCAACTCAGGTGTTGTATTACTTCCCTGTATATTTAATGAGATATTTTGCCCTGGATTTTAGTGCCTTGCAGTTAAAAACGGCATATATTTTTTATACAACGCTCTCTTGGAGAAATTTCAGGGTTGGTTTCGACATACAATAGTTGACAGATATCTTGAAAGTTAATCTTTCATACTGAATTCATATTTTAAATTAAAGATTTGGCGCTGGATTTTAGTGCCTTGCAGTTAAAAATGTGTAAAATAAATTCAATCCAATAGTCACAGGTGTGATTCGTTTTGTTCCATTTTTAATATAATTGCCCTGTTTAATATAATTGCCCTGTTTATGTCAGAAAAAAAATGTTTTATTTTTCTTTCATTCTCCAAAAATTCCATTTTTGGGGGGAGGGGTTAAAAGGTTCAAATTCTGTAGAGAAATCATACTATAGTAATGGGCCTATATTTACTTGTAATTTTTAGTGTTTGACTCTCAAATGACTATATTACATTTACGAATACATTACTTTAAAATTGAAAAGCGAAGTTCGTTCTCATTTGATATTTTTGCTGTTTTATAGTTCTTATGATCGCCCACGGTGGGCTGGTGGTTATGTTTCTTGCCTCTAGTTCCAGGTGGTGCGGGTTCAAACGCGGCCATGGTCGATGGATTTTTAGAATGGAAAAATTCAAGGGACATTTCTCCCGAATCTGAGGATTTTTAGGCTCGTTAAAGAACTGCAATCTTGAATAAAGAGGCCTCTGAGCAAAATTTCCCCATACAAGTAATACCTTAGTTCCCCACTAGGTGTCTCATTGTGGCGACATACCGACTCCATATTACTCATTGGCATCTATGGGTAAAATAAGCGTAAATAAACTTAGCTTGGTTAAAGTAATCCATCTAGGTAGCATTTAATCCCCATACGGGGAAGAATAGGATATATAGATAGATAGTTCTAATGGAAACAACATGGTTTTAACTTTGTTTCTTGCAACTGATTGTATGGGTGAATAATAAGTACGTACCGGTAACTCTTTTCCGCGAAACACTCCATGAGGATGCGAGTTATAGTGGTTAGAAATTATTTTCTTCTTCTTCTTCCTTCTAAGTATTAGACCAAGGCCTGTTACGATCCTATAGAAAATTTTTCCTCCAGCGTTTCATTGGACGGCCCAGTGATCTTCGTCCTCTTGGTATATAATTATAAACACCTTTGGGGATCCGAGTTGAACTCATTCTTTCAAAATGGTGTTTCCAATTTAGTTGGTACTGTTTAATATATTTGTATGCTTTTAAACAATATTTTGAATCACCTTGCATTTATAAAATCCAAAAATTATTTTAAGAAAAGAAGATTACAATCGGAAATCTAGATTTTTGTCAAAAGTAAAAGCTTTTCGAGTGATTTTTTTTATTTGCTATTAAAAGTTTTAAGTCTTTTCGCTTGACAGCTTTCTTCAGTGAGTTAGAAATCGAAAGAACTTGTTCATTGAGAGAGAGAAAGAGAGAGAGAGGGAGGGGGATGAAAGAGGGGGAGTTATAGGGAGAGATAGAGAAGGAAAATAGCCTATCTGAGAAAAAATCTTTTAAAGCCCTTGGTATTTAAGCGAAGATAAATTGGTTGCTCAACTTTTTAATGGTTTCTTCTTGAATCTAGATTGAGGTGCTTCCATATTGCCCTTCGTGACAACTTGGGGCATTAAAAACAATTGTATGTGTAATATAAATTTAACATCATCTTCAGACATACAGGTCGCCGTCCTAGAAGGATTGTTATAGTTCAGAAAATTTTCAACGCATGTGTTTATTGGACGTCCAGTTGATCACCTGCCTCTAGTTTGTAATGCGCCTTCGTCTTTTGACAGTAGGCCTATTTGGTGCTGTTCAGTGTGCCGTATAATTGGTCGTTGTTCGTCCCTTTGTGGCTAATTAAGTATGTAAGGGGTTCAACTGGATGACTCTAGCCTACACATCAGTTAAGGGATTTTTTTTTTGCCATGGAAATTTGAAAATCAAGATGAGTAGGATCCATCGAATTGGGCATCGTAAACTGTGTCTCTGAAGAGCTTGACTCAATTCAGTGACCCGGAATGAGCCACTCCATTCCGCGCTGAACCCCGGAATGAGAACAAGAGGACTCGGTGACATGGAGTTCATGGGTTGGGGTGAGTGGAGAAGGAAAATAAAACTTTGGACACAGAAAAATGTATAAACATTGAAAATCCGTACATAAATAATTAATTCTTCTTCTTCCTTTCAAGAATTAAACGTTATTTGTTCTTTTCCGCTCCAAATATCATAGCTATTGTATCCATCTCTTTCGTGGGCGTCCCCAATCTCTTTTTCCTCCTCTTGGTTGATAGTTCAGATTTTTCCTAGACAATCTGTTGGTATCCATTATGCAGATAATTATTGTTATTATATTTTTATTATAAGAATTAAAGAAAATGCTTGATTGTAAAGCTAATGGGAGGTGAAAGAGGCAGACCTAGAAAACGTTGGATAAATTGAGTAAGGAGAAGTATGGAAGCTAGAGATTTGAGGGAAGAAGATGCTTCGGACAGAACCCTCTGGCGATAAATCACTTTGGGTTGAAGGAGAAACACTGTAGTATGAAATATTCCTAATAAAATTATTATTATTATTATTATTATTTATTATTATTATTATTATTATTGTTGTTATTAATATTATTATTATTATTATTATTATTATTATTATTATTATTATTATTATTATTATTATTATTATTGTCGTTGTTGTAAATAGAATAATAGTGTTATAAATAATAGTTTTAGTTTCGTAAAAGTGAAAATATTGTTTTTATTTTTTTATTTTTTATTTAGCGTTGTGAAAAGTTGAAATAAAGATGGAAGATTCACATTGTAACTGAAATATCTGGGGAAGTTAATTTTACAAGTCTGTGGATAGGAGAGAACGTTGTGTGAGAGGAAAACGCCAACAAAATAAATGGCTGCTGCGAAGTCCAGTCGCTATGCTACAGGGATTACCGAGTCAGAGGGTGAAAAGACCCGGGGCAACTTTCTTTCTTCTTCAACTCTCAGTTTGGATACACGAAATTGTACTCTAGATACCTCCCCTAGAAGGTGTCACTAGTGATTTCTAGGGTACGGAAGCTAATACCTACAAGGGAAAGTCTTGAAGTCCTAGTTTTAAATTGAAGTGAGGGGAGGTTATGGTTACCTAGGGGTAGTACGATAAGGCCCTACAGTCCAAGAGTCGTATCTGTTTTTATTGGCCCCTGGATACAAGCAACACACACATCTCGTAGTTTGATCTCAACTCGTCTCTTTTCTTTCTACTGCAGAAATGCATAGTGAAGTTATTGTTATAATCTAGTGGTCCCCAACATTTTAAGGGATGAGGATGGTACGAAATGAACTTTTTAGCGAATTCCGAAGGAATTAAATTATTTTTAAAAAATACAGATAATCAATTCTGGCAATAGGTGTTAGAAATGTTTTGTCTACTATGACATATTATGGCGTATTAGATTTTTGTTATATTTATGCTATAGCAGACAACAGAAATTTAATACAGAAGGTTTTCAAAGTGCTTTCCTTCTGCAGCAATGAGTAAGTAGAGTCTTGACCTAAATTCCGTGTTGATTTTCTGATGAACAACATTTTCTATTCCAACAATCTCTTTTCAAATAGCAGTACGATGATCCTGGTGTGTTAAAGGTGCATATTTGAAGACGCGTCTTAATATTTAAATTAAAAATAATAAAATTGCAAAATATATTATTTATTTATATACAGATTTTTAATGTTTACACATTTTTCTGTGCCTAAAGTTTTATTTTCCTTCTCCACTCATCTCTGTCTATCCATTCCATGCCCTCTAGTCCTCTTGTTCTCATTCCAGTTCTTATTTCTTGCATCCACGAGTTTCGAGATCTTCCTTTTCTTCTTTTTCCAGGTGGACACCATTCCTATGATTTTCTGGGTAACCTTTTTTCTTGCATTCGTCAAACATGCCCATACCAATTGAATTGCTTATATATTATACGGCCCACCGCTGTGGTCTCTAGGTAGCGTGCTGCCTTGTCACGCAGTGGGCCCGGGTTCGATCCCCGGTCGGGGCAGTTTTTCTGAGTGGGGTTTTTATCGGGGTTTTTCTTCACCTGTAAGACAAATGTCAGAAAAACTTTAAGGCCCAAACGGTCCCCGAAATCATATGACAATCATCATCATCATCATCCTTATCATTATCATCATCGTAATCATCATCCTTCACCGGTGTGGAAAGCAACGAGAAGCTGCCACACCTACAATTCCCTAGTAAAGCTGCAAGCATAGCATGAAAATACTATGATTGCAATGAAGCACCTGCCTTCGGGTAGAATTACTATGGATGGATGGATATACTATACAATCTACTATTGAATATCTAACATTAATTTTTTTTCTCGTATGACAGTATTTCTTAGAATATGCAAAATATAGACATTGGCTAAATAATAAAGAGAAAAATGTGAATTAATTATTGGATAGAATAACTGGGAATTGGTATATTTTAATGTTGATATAAAATATACTTATTTTAATAATAATATACTTAAAGTTTGAGAGAAATGTTTAAATGTTACTTCATAAGTGAAAGCTACTGTGGAAGTTTAATTATTATGGAAATGTCCTGAAACATACTTTCAATTCCTTTTCCAAACCTTAGAAATAGTATTTAAGCAGATTGAGACTGTGACCAGTATGGGGTGTCTTTGAGATTCGAGCTGATGGCAAGAATCAACATCATCATATAAGTAGATCTCTACACAAATTATTTAAATACTTCCTAAGTTATCAAACTGTCCTTCAGATAACCCCATAAGAAATAATCACACGAGTTGAGATTGGGATTTTAAGGGGGCCACCATCGTGAGGAATTTGGGTAGCTATAATAATTAGCAGCTCCAGGTTAAAAAACCCCAGCTATAACGGCTATGGGACCGGACATGCTGACCACATGTCACCTCTACACTGGCTGAATGATCGTCAACCTTTGAGTGTCACATGTAGATGTGTGGCCAGCAACCGGCTGATAGAGCAAGGGCCTTATAAGTCAGCGTGTGCGTCACAGAAAGTTATATATGTGTGTGTGTGTGTGTGTGTGTATGTATGTATGTATGTGTGTAAATTATCACTCTATCGTCAACAACTTTTGTTATATTACAACCGAACCTGGCATGTAGAATGTAATTTAAAAATGTAAGGTTGATAAATAAGGTGAATTCCGAATCATCTTACCTCATAAATTGACAACCTGTTCAGCCTGCATGCTTATATATCACAGGTTTTAAATAATATTGAATCATTTAATCTCAACCTTTGAACTGTCATTATGCTTAACAAGAATGGTGAATTACTTTTACCACTCCACCATATCTGAAGAATTGTCCATTTTTGTTGCATTCTGTTTATTATCCTTTAACGTGGAACTGTTGGCATTCTGAAAACAATGGAAATGTTTAATTAACATACTGCAGCGTAAAACTATGTTACCCTCCAGTTTGTTGTATGTAATTCTGCATGGCTAGAACCTTGTAGTTCTCTTTAATGAGAAATTACAGCATTCAACTCCCTGAATTAAAAAAAAAAATATTTTTTTATCACGAAATAATAGGAATTTTTTCTCATTTTTATTTTCAGTTATTTCTTGAGCCGTATATTGAGGTTAATCAAAACATGAACTGCATAACAACTATATTCAGCATTTTTGTAAATAATTATCTAGGAAACTTTACTTACTTTATTTTACATTATTTTAATTTTATCATATTTCATGTTTTTGTTAGTATTAGCTAGTATATAACTAGAGCGAGGATTTTTATGAAATTTCATGTTTTTAACTATTTGTCAGAGAGCACTGAGACTAAGTATCTTTACATTTTATGATATGTAGAATCAAACAAGACCAACAAAAAACTTAATATTCATAATATTTTAGCAAAATGTTCATATTTTAATGAAAATTTCATACTCCTTCATATTTTTCAACTTTCAAATTCCGGTATTTTTTTTTTCAATAAAATTTCTAGGAATTTATTAAAATATTTTTCAAATGAATGTATTTATGTAGTTTTTGACAGTGCAATGTGGTAGAAAAGTGAAAAATCTTCAGTATCCTTTTTTGAACAAGATAGATAGATTTTATAAAAGCAAATAATTGGATGAGAAGTCACAGAGTGACCGTGTTAGATGGAGATTTTTGTCCTAAACTCGATCCCCAGAACAAGAACATGAGCCTAGATGAATAAGAATAGAAGAACAATGTTGGAATATTCTGTAGTCAGGTATAATAGCTGTGAGCTCGTTCTTACTACCTGAGGGCAGTCCTTACTTTTGTAAACAGATTACAGCATTTAAATGTAGGGAAGACTGCTGCTGCAAAACTTGAAGCAATGCTTTGTGAAATTAGTAAAATTCATTTAGGTAAGGACAGCATTTTTCTCACCTATAGCAAACTATCAAATATAGCATGATACAAGTATGCTTGCCATAACATCGTGTGATGTTGAGCATAATTTATCATCGTGCGAAACAATTCTGACAGACAGGCCTTATAGTTTACTATCAGAAAATATAAAAAAAAAGTCTGTGTATTACGAAGAAAATTGACAATTGGATTGTTCAAAGCACAAGTAGACCAAGACTTTAAACACTATGTTAGACATATTTCATGAAAAAAAACTAACGTTAAAATAATTCTAACTACATTTCACCATGTTTGTAGTTCAATATTAAATGTAACTGTAATTGCAAATAGAGTTCTCAAACAATCCCTAGAATCAATTATGGACTAATAACTTTTAGCATTTTGTTTCTCCAAATATGACATACCGGAATGGTTTACTTGTATTCCAATTCAATTTAATGTTGTTGTTACATTTGCATCTACAGGAATTTATTATCTTCATGCAATAATCCAAACTATACCTGCTCTAAACTTTGTCAGTGCTATATTTCATGGAAACCTGTTTGTTTTGGTTGCAATGTTTTGTTTCTTGTATATGTTTGGACTTCATAATTAAAAATCATTCAATACATAAATTAATTGTGTTATATGTAACCTCTCAGTTTTGATTTGTGAAGACAAAGTGATTCCACTAAAGTCTTGCGAGGCCTTTGGGGTAGTGGCATGTTGAAGCTCCCATCTTTCTAGACAATAGGCACGAGATGTCCGCCGGGTTCTCGGATCTGCCTAATGGCCGCATTTGTGCCCAGAACATGCATCTAGTACTCGCTTCCATTAGGATCTGAGTCGACCCCAGATCCACAATGTCACCAGAAGGTCTGGTCCAGCTAAAAATCTTGACCATATCGAGTCTCAAACCCACGATTTTCCTGTTTGTACCACATTTCCTTTTACAACTAAGCTATGGCGTGATTCATTGAAATTGTTTCAGATCATGAATATGATATTTTATATTGGGTTAGAATTAATGAAAAAGCTAATTAAAATCTAAATACAGTGAACTTCTTGAACTATAAATAAGGTCTGTTTGTCTCATTTATGTGCTGGTAAGTACACTTATAAGTTATAGTGGGCCTATGTGTATAAATATATGTAAAAAGTTCAGAAAATAGTAGCTTCATAATATTTTTGTGTCATAATTTTCATATTTTTCATATTTTGTCTTTATGATTTCATATTTTTGTATAATTTTCTTCATATAATTCCTCGCTCTAATTATAGCACATCACCATTTTATTTTGTTTAATCTGTATTTTAATACTGTAATATCTTAAAATTACAATAAATATGTAATTTTTGTATAATTTTACTATTCGCTCATTCAGTAGAAGAGAAGGCCTTATGGCTTTAACTCTGCCAGCTAAAATAAAACATTTTTATTATTATTATTATTATTATTATTATTATTATTATTATTATATCTGTGCTTCGTGATACAATATTGTTAAGCTAGAGCGAAGAGATACTAAATTCCAGCTTTACTTACAGCCTTTCTGATAAAACTAAATGGAAATTGACAGGTAATAAAAAAATATGTAGCGTGTGTCATTATTGGGTGTAACAGCATTGTTATAAATTAAAATATCCAATTACACTGGTGAACATGATTTTTGTCTCATGCGTCTCATGTACTTGATGCAGTTTTTTTATCGTGTTTTCAAATATGTATTCGGAATTTCTCCATTGCCCACAGTTTTTTTTATTTCAGTTTCAATTAATGGATTAAAATAATTAATTTTTAATAAACGTTTTTTCGTCCATTTGTCCATTGTAAGGTAAAACCAAATGAGCTAATTCAAATTGTTTCACATATGGAAAAAGATATCAAGGCAAATGGAATCCTAACATGCTGGCCGATTATTGTTGGACCATCAAGAGGGATGCTCCACAGGCGAAATATACCAAAAAATCGTAATTTCTTACTTTCTAGGCGAGTCCAAATGTTCGAATATTGTGTAGTTATGAATGTAGAAAATATTGACGTGTTTGAAGTTATAAATTCCTGTCTCTCGGAAACCTTGCGTGATGGAGAAAAACCGATATCATATTTGAATTCAGGAGAAAAATACTATCAGAACCACACATTTTTTTTTCTGAGACAAAAAAAATAGTTTATTTTCTGTTGCTCAGTGTTATATGTTAGCAACCATGTGGGTAGCACAGAACTGTGTTTCTGCCGTGCTGGCTCAGTGGTAGCATGTCTTCTTTCTGACTAGCAGACCCGGGTTCGATACCCGGCGATATTGAAAATTTTAATTGACTATTTAACTCATGCCCCAAATGGGAGTCAATGACCAATCACGTTTCAATGATTTCTGTTTTACAACCAATCAGAGTCGTGTTTCACGAAATATTTATCAGTGTTAGGATTATCATAAGTAATGCCACGAGTGATTTCCAAATTATCGATAAATTCACGACTCACGAAGTGAGGAGTGAATTTATCTAGAGAATTTGGAAATCAAGAGTGGCATTTGTTAGGACTATTTAACGAATAAAATTAAGCTGTTTACTCACAAATCATTATTTAACTATAGTTATTTTAAAATATTTATATATTTAATGTAAACGGCGATGTTTGAAAACAAATGAGAAACGATAGGTACGCTTCTACTGCTTCTTTTGTTTATCACTGCAACCAGATCATACTATTTATTGCCAAAGGAACGCAATATTGTAAGAATGCTCTCTAGTGGAGAAAAAATGAAACACATCAATCTGTATATTAATTCATTTTTGATGTCGTATGATGTAAATATGACAATTATATTTTTCTCGATTATTACCTGGGAAAAAATACATTTAAGAAAGTGCAAACAGTGGTTTCTTTTTTTGGTGGTATAATCAATTGCTACAAATGTTGACATGTAAGCACTATTATATACAATCTGGTAGCCGTATTTGTTATAGGCTCAGTCACTGCAAAATAACGGTCAGACCTGTTCAGAATATTAAAAAGGAGGAGCTTTGTTTAATATATGATAAATTAATTTAATAGCAATATTTTCAAACTCGGGACCAGGGGAGGTGATTGTGCACAATTTTTAATCACTGGATTGTGCACCAGATTCCTGCATTAAATTGCAAATCCCTCTGCAGTACATATGTTGAGAAGGCATATGGTACTGATGATAGCGATATTCGTCCATTAGATGAGGACGTTAAGTCTGGCGGCCCCCTTGGTGCTTTTCGACAGGAGTAAGCTACGTGCCTGCACCAGGTTTCACCTTCTCTCTTCTCTTCATCATCATCCCTCACATAGCATATTTTATACTGCACAAACACATAAACACACGATCATCCTACACTCATTTCTGTACACAATACAAGAAAACATCGTCTATATAATGTGGTCAAGCAAAGTGGTGATTAAATTCAAAATAAATTATATTAACGCTATCTATCCTCGCAGCTCGAAACATAAAGTACGAACAGTGCGGTGGGTGGCATTAGAACAGACTTATTCTGTTATGTAACACTAAGAAACACCGAGTGGGAGTTTTTTTTAATTCAGGATTGTTTCTATTATATACTCAGGTATCCTCAACCAAAATATGAAATGTTTTTCTTCCACACTTCCCTGTCTAGTTCTGTCATATTTCTCTTCTTCATGTTGTCTTGAATTCCCTTTATCCACGTTAACTTCGGCCTACCACGTTTCTCTTTTTCAGGAAATGACAATTTCAATACTTCTTTGTTTGATTCTGTGTCCCTTCTTCTCATTTGGAAGTAATATCAATAAAATTAAATATGTGGTCACACGTAAAAAAAATCACTAAAAATGAGAATGTGCACTATAACAGTATTTTTTTTAGAATAAGAATCAATTTTATTTACAAATAAATCTTATACTCGATACTGACACCCAATGAGCAAGATCTCGTGCTTGGGTGCTGAACAGTCACAGGAATAATACAAATGGAAATATACATTGTGAGGTTAGGAGCTAGTTCCATGTTTACATTATTTATGACGCATACAAATAAAAAGTTGTAATGCAAAGGGAATAAAGAAAATTAATTCCAGACTGAAGAAGGATATAATGGCAATATGAAATAATACAAAACAAAACATGAGGGAAATTTTTTGAAGAAGTGATAGAATTTAAAAAATTCAAATACCTTGGAACAATAATAAAATTACAAACAGGAATGAAGGTTCGGGTGGATGGGGTTCGTTAGTCCTGCAAGACAACCCATCTGGGAGAGAGAACTCCGAAAGCTCTGGAGCTGGGTGAAGGCAATCGGCCAAGGGAGGAAACCCCAAATAATAAACCCGCCATGAAAACGGGCTAGCAACCCACTTCAAGATGTGTCTTATACATTGCTCGCGGTCCCAAGGATCAAGCCTCGGATCAAAGATGGAAACAAAATACGACAAACGCTAATGAAAAGGTCTACGATTTGGAAAAAGCAAAACATATTAAGAATTACTACTTGGTATGTTATGTCCTGGTTTAAAGGGAAAGAAGAAATAATACAAGAAATAACAGAAAAGGATATACAAATTTGTGCATTAACAGATACTAAAAAGAAAGGAAAAGGTATGACAAAAATTGATGATTATGTATTTATATACAGTGGCCAACCGAAAGAAAATAAAATAATAAGCACATGTGAAATGAACATCTTAAGAACTATTCAGGGGAAAACATTATTTGATAAAATACACGACACAGAAATGAAGGACAAATGTCATATTCAAGACATAATCAAATGTATTATAGATAGACGAAAATATTGGAAGGGTCATATAGAAAGAATGGAAGAAAACCGACTTGCAAAAAGAGCTAAAGAAGATAGACCAATGGACGGGAGAAGAACAAGAGGAAGACCAGCCAAGAGATGGATAGACAGTGAATGCACATCCAATACATCTTCCTCCGAGCAGTGGTTTTGGAAATAAACGGGATGAAAATCCTACAAATTATATTTAAGAAGAAGAAGAAGCTGAAATAATAGAAAACAAAACAAAACATGGGGGAAATTTTGAAGAAGTGACAGAATTCAAATACCTAGGAACAATAATAATATTACAAAGAGGAATGAGGTGTGGAAAGAAACTAAACATAGGCTCAACTCTGAAAATGCATGTCATTATATTTTATAGGGGCCCTTGACATCACAACATCTCTAAAAATGTCAATCTAAATATACTGTAAAACGTCATTCTTAAATTTGTTGTTATGTGGATAAGAAAAAATTGTATCTTGCTTTAGGGAAAGAGAAATGATTACGCGTATACTTCTTCTTCATAATTTGTAGGATTTTCATCCTGTTTATTTCCAAAATCACTCCTCGGAGGAAGACGTATTGGATGTGCATCCACTGTCTATTCATCTCTTGGCTGATCTTCCTCTTGTTCTATGTTCTTTAATTCTTTTTGCATGTCGGTTTTCTTCTATTCTATGTATGGTATACATTGCTCGCAGCCCCAAGGAACGAGCCCCGGATCAAATATTACGAGTATCTTCTTGTATCTTATAAGCCCATGTTTTCCTTAACAGAGATTTAGGCGCTCTCCCCCTACAAGGAAGAATTTGAACCATCCTAATTTAGTTATACTTGTTTTCGTATAGATGTCATTTGAGTTGTCCGTGGTCAGAGTTCCGCCTCATACTGACATCTAGGAAACCAAGGTAGTACTAGGACGGGAAAATTCGGTAAATTTTGCTTAGATGCTTTTTCATTCAGGCTTAAGGATTTTTACGAGCCTGAAAATCTTCAGACTCGGGACCCACGGCTTAAAGTCCCTCCCCGAGGACTTGCTCCTTGGATTTTTCCATCCTAAAAAAAATCATCGACCCCGGCCGGGTTTGAACTCGCGATTCTCAGGACCAAAGACAAGGAGCAT
Source organism: Diploptera punctata (assembly GCA_030220185.1). NCBI lineage: Eukaryota > Metazoa > Arthropoda > Insecta > Blattodea > Blaberidae > Diploptera > Diploptera punctata. The sequence continues at coordinate 82,780 of JASPKZ010004214.1, read as the reverse complement.
AACCACTATTACGAGTAGGCCCCTATATGAGAGTAAATTTCTTAGGAAAAATGTTTGGACCAAAGAGAGATGAACGGATATGTAAACAGAGAAAACTACTTAACTGTGACCTATATGACTTTTTTTTGGGATAACTAACTCTCTGGCATTAAGCTCTCTATACACCCCTATGTTTTCCAATCATCCCCTGTATAACCTACTTCCCTCAAATTATGGTAAATATTATTCTCCCATCTCATTCTAGGCCTAACTACTAGGTGCTTTCCCTCTGATTTTCCTACAGAGTTTTCATTTCCCATGTGTGCTACATATCTTGTCCATTGCAGTTTACGAGATTAAAAAAACACTCTAATATAGGCCTATTGAAACAGCATTCTAGAAAATGAAGTTTTTTAAATTAAAAAATCAAAAGAATTAAAAGAAAATTTAAGAAAAGTATTCCTTAAAATCCCAATCAAGGTAGATAAAGGAAGAAGAAAATTTTAGTTTCTATTAACTTCTTCTTCTTCGTCACGATTTAGACTTATTTACTAGCCTCTTCCGGCTCCAAATTGCTGCTGTTGCCATATTTTCTTTGGTCTTCCCAAACTTCTTCTTCCTCGTGGTGAATAGTTGTATGCTGCTTTTGGTATTCTATTCTCAGCCATCCTTGCCAAGTGTTCTTTCCAGTTTGTTCTGTATTTCACTATTGTGTTTAATTTCATTACTTTTAGTTGTCTTATGCCTGTGTTATGTATTTTGTCTGTTCTTTGGTACCCAACTACTTGTCTGAGGAATCTCATTTCAGCAGCTTGGATTCTGGCAGATTGTTGTGTTGTCACTGTCCACATTTCGAATCCATAGTAGTTTATATTAACTATCAAATATTTATTACATCTGGTTTTGCATAAAGATTAGCGTATATTTGTAACTATTAAACATCTTCTCCATTCACCTGTCTGTTCGTCTCTCTTTGGTGAAAAAAATGCATCCGAAATCACTGTTGTTATTATTATTATTATTATTATTATTATTATTATTATTATATAACCAGGAAAAATAAGTTACAAATGTATAATTCAATAGTGAGAAGTACTGTCACATATGGAGCTGAAGTTTGAAAATTCAACAAAAACTTAGAACAAAAACTTATGTCAATGGAAATGGATTTCTTGAGGAGAGCAGCAAGATGTTCAAAATTAGACAAAATAAGAAATACTGGCATAAGATAAAAAATGAATATTGGTTATTCAATAGTAGATTATATACGGTATAAGCAATTAAATTGGCGTGGGCACGTACGAAGAATGCAAGAAGAAATATTACCCAGGAAAACATTGGAATGGTGTCCACCTGGAAGAAGGAGGAGAGGGAGACCTCGAAACTCGTGAATGCAGGAAATAAGAACTGGAATGAGAGCATGAGGACTGGAGGACATGGATTGGATGGAGAGAGACGAGTGGAGAAGAAAAATAAAACTTTAGGCACAGAAAGATGTGTAAACATTCAAATTCTGTATATAAATATAATAATAATACTATTATTATTATTATTATTATTATTATTATTATTATTATTATTATTATTATTATTATTATTATTATTATTATTATATTATTATATTACATACTCGGAAAAATATAAACGTTGAAATGAGGAAAATTGTGAAAGTTGAAAGAAAAGTATTACGGTCTATTGAAGAAAGACGATTAATGTGGTATGGACATCTCAAGAGGATGGCATCTGATAGAATCCCTAAGAAGATTTTGGAGTGGAAAATAGATAGGAAAAGAAGAAACCTGAAGACTTAAAGAAGGTTGGATGGGCGGTTTGAGAAGTATGAGTGAACTGGGACTTACAGATGAAGATGTTCAAGATGGCTACAATTGGAGAAGGCGGATTTCTTAAGGTGACTGAAAACTACTGTATTGTGGATAAATTGCGAAATAAAAATAGTATTATTACTACTAACATTATTAAATTAAATCAGTGGTGCTATCGAACCCGTAGATTTATGGTCGGACGGACATAAGCTCTCTATACATCCCTTACCTGAGCTAATGGTTTCCAATCATCTCCTGTATAACCTACTTCCCTCAAATCATAGTTAATTTTATTCTCCCACCTCATTCTTGGCCTACCAACTGGGCGTTTACCCTCTGGTTTTCCTACAAGAAGCTTCCATGCACCTCTTTCATTCTCCATTCGTGCCACATTCCCTGCCTATCGCAGTTTACGAGATATAACTGTTCTTATTATATCCAGATTCCTATAAAGACCATGTTGTTCACTGTTATGTAGTTTTTCTCCATTCATCTATCTGTTCATCTCTCTTTGGTCCAAAAATTTTCCTAAGAACTTTATTCTCAAATACTCGTAATCTCCTTCTCCTCCCCTTAAAGTAAGAGTCCATGTTTCGTATCCGTGTAATAATAACTGGTTTGAATAATAGTTTTATATATTTTCAGTTTAATATTCTTTGGAAGGAGTTGAGACTTTAAGAGTCTCTGTAATGCATAATAGCACGCATTTCCAGAATTGAGCCAATGTTTAATTTCTTTGTGCATCTCATTCCTATTTGTGATTATTGTTCCTAGGTATTTGAATTCAGCCACTTCCTCAAAATTTTCCTCATTTGTCATTAGCTGTCCATTTCCATTATATAATGTATTTCAACGTGTGACCATATATTTAGTTTTATTGATATTTACTTCCAGTCCTAATTCTTTAGTGTTACTCAATAGTGTGTGTGTGTTGGCCTTTAGTATCTCCTCGCTATCGCCCAGTATTACTACATCATCAACATAAACCAATAGCTTATTAATACCATTGAGTTGTAAGCCTTCCTCATCCTCTTTAAATTTGATGGTATGCTCTAGTACAAAATTAAATAGTAGAGGAGATAATGCATCTCCTTGCTTCAACCCATTCTGGATTTCAAAAGTGTCCGAAAACTGTTTGCCTACACGCACCCTACTCTTTGTGCCATTTAGACACATTCCTATAAGTCTAACTAACTTTTTAGGAATTCCGAACTCCAGCAGGATACTATATAACTTCTTCCACTTAATTGAATCATATGCTTTTTTGAAGTATACGTATAGTTGATGTACAGTACCATTATATTCCCATTTATTTTCTAAAATCTGTCTTATACTAAAAATCTGATCTGTTGATTATCATAATCATTATTATTAATGGTCCCGCGCCGTAGCCGAGCGGTTAAGGTAGGAAGCCTTGGCGCAGAGCTACGGGACTTGCGCTGGTTCGAGTCTCCATGGGGGAAGAAATTTTCTCATGGTATTTCGGCCAGTATGGGACCGGTGCCCACCCAGCATCGTGAGGCAATTGGGTAGCTACAATAAGTAACGGCTCCAGGTTGAGGAACCAGCTATAGCGGCTGGGGGACTCGACATGCTAACCACATGTCACCCCTACACTGGCTGTTGATCATCTACCTCTGTGATTGACACATGTGGATGTGAAGGGCCAGCAGCCGGCTGGTAAAAGGGCAACCGCTGAAAAGTGGAAATACCCTCAATCGGAATTATTATTAATGTCGCTAAAAAGCTGACAATTAAGACTATGTAAAATGGAAGAGTAATGTTAAAAAATTAATTAAATAAAAAAGCACACAAAAAAGAGCAACAAACTAACATTATAACAAAACGAACAAAAGGTACCCACTCTGCCTCAAATATCAAAAGAACACACAACTCTGCTACCAGCTGCCATGAACTTTAACAAAATTCAAAATTTACTTAAAAATGTCTTTACAGGAACCCTGGTTCTACCCACAAAGGAAAACCAAAAACGGATTGCTCAGACCGCAGACCTTTCCATCTCTCTCTCTCTCTCTCTCTCTCTCTCTCTCTCTCTCTCTCTCTCTCTCTCTCTCGGACATTTTTTGTGCTAGTTGGCCAAAGGGTTTGTTTATTGGTTTAAAACGGGATGCCACCTGTCTGCAGAAATGGAAGCCTTAAACCTCTGCAACTCTAAAAGACTTTCTAACGTATGTAATAGATCCATTTACCTTCATATAAACTAGAATGAAATTTGCGATTATATTTTAGGAACGTACTGGAAAATAATTACTAGCAATGTTTGGATAGCACTTAATGTTCTGCATTTTATGAATATTAATTGTTGAAGCTCCAGCTATGCGCCTGCTCCATTAATTGCGCAGCCCCCGGCATTGTCTGGAATTAAATAAATTTTATTTTCATTCGTAACACATCACGCATGCGGTGGCCATATTGTTGAATCACATGAAATTCTAACGACGTCATTACCATACGTCACAAATAACTTTTTTAATGTAATAGCAATTACGTAACCCATCATCTGTAGAAAATTATTAATTGCAATCAAATCGTAAACCAATCAGTTTTATATTTCACTCAAATTAAAACATTTATGTAATAATTACACGCGTGCTGCTGCTCTTTGGTTTAGAAATTTGTAACTTCAGACTCAGAAACTCTCGGAAATTAAAAACCGAGCGATTTTCTTCGATTCTACGAGTATAAAATCCACTTCCCAACCTCGCATCGTAATATAATATTTATGTTTTTTAAAACCTTCATTAATCCTATCTCAGTCTATCTTCGGGGTTTTACGGCTGCTGCCGTTTTTCCGTGCCAAATCTCCAAACCTACGATCTTGTGCATCTTCAATATTTAGACCTCTTGCTTGCATTGCTGTCCTCATGTTTTCCTTCCATGTGAACGTTGGTCTCCCTCTTTTCTTCTTTCTGCTCGGTTGCCATTGATATAGTAGTTTCGGCCATCGCTCATCTTCCATTCTTAAAATATGTCTAACCATTTTAATTCCTTCTCCTCAATTCTTTCAATTATGCTTTCTTCTGATTCCATTATGTTTCTAATTTCCTTTTTTGTGACATGTTCTAATTTTGACGAAAATATGTATAAAGTACAAACAAACAAACAAACAAACAAACATTTTTATATATTAAATATTATAGAAAACTCGGCTAATTTCCTGATACTAAGGTTTTAGACTATAATACCTTTTAATATTGTGAAAATTTCTGGTTTGAATCTTAGGAATATTATAGTTAACAATATATAAATGAAATACATATGCTAGTTCTCGAATATATATTTTATTTTATTACCAATACATTTTTTTTCTGGAGGTTTGAAGAACTCTGGTAATTTCGTGATAGTATTAGAATAAATTTGTGACAAACTTTTTAATCACTTTCCATGTTACATCCAATGCATTTGAAATCCCATTTATAAACAGTCGATCCATGACATTTTACATGGGACCACAGATCACATTTTCGACATTGTATCCCTTCTCCTTTATTGTCGAAGAATACATTCTCAAAAATGATCTTCAAACACAGACAAGTGTTAAATATAACAACTGCTACATGAATTAAAACACTTCCTCTACAAGTGAACATAAAATACACTCCAGGAATGCTGTTATGAAAACACAGCAAGAAAATTGTCTTTCTGCCATCTACGAGACAGAAAAATAATTTGCATTTCCTGCCAGTAAAACTTCATTACAAACGAAAAAAAAAAAAAAAATCTGTGCCACGAATTTAGCCAAGTTTGCCCTATATGGATGTGAAACATGGCTTCTTACTTTAAGGGGGGAGAAAGGATTACGAGTATTTGAGAATAAAGTTCTTAGGAAAAGCGTTTGGACCAAAGAGGGATGAACAGAGAAGCGAATGGAGAAAACTATATAGCAGCTACATGATGTTTATGGGAAACCATATATAATAAAACAGTTAAGTCTCACAGACTGCTATGGTCAGGATATCTGGCACGAGTGGAAAATGAAAAGGGGGAGGGGGCATGGTAATTCCTTTAAAAAAACCGGAGTGAAAGCGCACAATAGGCAGGCCAAGAATGAGGTGGGGGAATAATATTAACCATGATTTAAGAGGAATAGGTTTTACAGGGAATGATTGGAAAACATTAGCTCAGGATAGGTGTGTATGGAGAGCTTATGTCCGCGCAGCTATCAACCTACGAGTTCGATAGTGCCCGTCACCTAGTTGGAGAATGCCCTAAATATCATAAAAATAACAAAAATGACTGAATAACTCGGTGCGTAAGTAAATAAAAATATTGTAAAATATGGTACCATATTCCCATTGGTTCGTGATGGACGTGTCTGGGTTCATATCCAAATTACAATAGATTAACCTCCATATATAAATAGTAACATGTTTTTATATCTTGCTCTCCATAATATATATATATATATATATATATATATATAGTAATTCTGCCAGATAGCATGTCATTCACTGCAGTCATAGCATTTTTCATGCTATGTTTTGTAGGTTTTAGCAGGGAATATAGGTCTGTTAGCTTCCCGTTATTTTCCACACACACACACACACACGTACATTTAAATAAATATTCCATTCCATTCAATAGTGTACTGCACGAGGGCAGGTGTTTCACTGCAATCATAGCATTTTCATTCTATGCTTTGCAGATTTACTAGGGAATTATAGGTGTGGTAGCTTCCCGTTGCTTTCCACACCGGTGAATGATGATAATGATAAAGATGATAATGATGCCGGATGATTTTCGGGGGCCGTTGGGTCACGTTTCTCACATCTAATATTACACAATAACTAAATCGTGGAGCAAATATAGTGGAGGCAGATAGGGTGAAGCAGAGGAGTGTCGATCACTTTAGCAATTAGTCAAATAACTGTAATATTATTCGATAAAAGGAATTGAAAAAAAAAATGAGAATATTACTTACCTAGGTGTACACAAAAATACAAATATACTATCAACTAACTTGACAAAAATTACATTCTAGTACCTGGGTTTGATCGGAGTTACCCGACACTTGAGTAATTCCGATCACCTCAATGAAAGCTAAAGAAAAGGGCTGGAACGCACAAAATTTAAAAACAGTTACTGTCTCTGCGAACAAAAATCACAACGTAATTATATGCTGTGCCATATCCACTTCATTCTGCATGAACCTTCTGAACGTGAATTCACCTGTGCCACAATTTTCTGCCCCTATGTCACAACATGTATCTTCCATCAAGTGCTCAATTGCATTGTTTAAACGTTAATAATAAAAATAAAAATATTCCAACAATGAGGAGTAACTTCTACCATTCGGGGTAATTCTGATTAGTATTGATTGGCGTAGTTACCTCAACATGACATGTTGGAAATAATTTGGCACCATTTCGTATTGGAGTAATATTGAAACTGCAAGTAATTACTTCATATTAATATTCCCTCTGATCTCACAATCTGAAAAATTAACACCTGGCATAAATCAGCTGAGCTTCCTTACAAGAAAAGAATACGAAACACATAATGTCCAACACACTGCTCAACTAGCATTGACATTAAAAGTTGAGGAGACTGGCCTATAAGGTAAACAATTTTATAATGTTATATTATATTTTTAATTTGTTAAAAATAGGCGTTTACCAGAATACGGGGAAATTTTAAAATCGCCCTATTGGCCACCATGTTTGTTTTCTTGTAACGAAACTCAGTACGGTATGTGAGATTTAATTAAGTAAAGAAAGACACGTTCCATAAACCAGGGTAGTTAGACCATAAATTGACCTCGCTGAGTAATTAGCTTTTTACGAAGTTCTTGCGTGATGAATGTCAAATATTACTTGCTAGTAAGTGAACATAGTTCACTTTTGCTCTACTAACTATATATACAACAACTTTATTTTTTATTACGGTATGATGGGAGCGATCAAAAGCTCGATGAGCTTATTTTTCGATTGAGTTGTTGCTTTCATATGATCAAACATTTCATTATTATGCAAATGGTTTCTTCTACCCTCTATTTTAGAGCATAATCAACTGTTAATTTGCTTGTAATTACTGTCTGTATATGTGCTGCCATCTATCGTATCCGGGATCACTATCACAACATAAAATATTATATCATGAAGTATTTATTGAACTGATATTTAATATTATGTTGTCTTCTCTAATAGAAGGTACTATAGTACTCCTTGTTCAAATAAGCTAGATTATACTGGTGAATGCATTGGTAACTGACGTAACAAATCAAACAAAATCAACTTTATTTATATGCATACTTTCAGTGTTTACCTAAAGTTCTATTTTATTTTCTCCATTCGTCCCTATCCATTCACTCCAAGTCTTCTAGTCATCTTGTCCTCATTCCACTTCTTATATCTTGTTTCCATGAGTTTCGAGGTCTTCCTTTGTTTTTTCTTCCAGGTGCATACCATAACAATTAATTATTTTATCCTTCAGATAGCGACCACTACTTTTTCTCGACAAAACACATAGAAACACACACACACACACACACACACACACACACACACACATATATATATATATATATATATATATACACACACACACCATGTCCCATTAAATCCTCCCACATTTTAATTAATCATAACTCTCAAAGTACGCGGAATTACAAAATGAGGTTGGTATTAAAAGAAAGAGAAACTCCAATAATTTTTGTTTTCATTGTTGCAGTTAATTCATCTGTCCCATGTTGGACAATAATGATATAAAACAAATTGGCGACTCCTATGCAACGAGCACAAACTCTTTCCTGGTAAGCAGAGACGAAGTCAATAATTACAGTGCAAAGAAATTACCTGAGAGAATATGGAGGAAATGCACCTGATGGGAACACCATTAAGGCATGGCTTGAAAAGTTTCCGGTGACTGGAAGCGTTGAAAAAGAATCAGGAGGTGCTCGTACACGTGTTTCAGAAGCAAAGATTGAAGAAATTAGAGCAGGATAGAGGTGTTTTAGTGTGTGGCAATGAAAATTCTTTGAGTCTCTGTTTCGTTTAATACCGGCCTCATTTCATAATTCCGCATACTTCGTTAGTTATGATTAATTAAAATGTGGGAGATCTGAATGGGACACCCTGTGTGTGTGTGTGTATATATATATATATATATATATATATATATATATATATATATATATATATATAATTTCAATCTCTTTAATAGAAAATATGGAGTTTCTATATTTGATACAGCATTAGAGTAAAATAACAATCTCTGTGAATTTTTCAATTTTACTTCAACAAGCACTTGTGAATAAGTATATATAGAAGGAGATAAAGAATACATGATTTTACTTTTATGTTCTAATAAAATTTAGTCACTAATTATACAAAATAAAAGTAATTGTCATAACTTTTGAGATTAAATGTAATAATGAGATTCTCAATATCGGATTGTACTCTCTTCCCATTGTTTACGTGAACTAAAACAAATAATAAATTACATTCCTTTGAGACTCAACGTAATGAACAATGCATGTTTCTCCGCTCTTCTTCTCCACCTTATTCTAGACCATTCGATAAGTAATGGCAACATTGTTATTGATTAGTCTTTTTGTATAAATAAATAATATTGAAAGACTCGAAATATGAATATTTTGTAAATACATTCACTATTTCTCACATTTAGTAAGGAATACCGTCCCTAAAAGATGTTCATTAGAATTTGTTTAAGAGGTGGAATTGGGAAGAACTCTAAAATCCATCAAATTTACCATACATGAGTCCTTGTGAATATAACTTATTCTGAAAGATCAAGAACTTCTACGAGGCATTCAATTTCAATCAAGAGTTGATATCCAGAAAGCTCCAGGTATATCAGTGAAAAAGATATCCAGAAATGGTACTGCAGATGGAGTGCGCCACCTTCCAAGGATTTGGCAACGTACAGTTCACTGACCCGCGCCGTAGCCGAGTGATAAGGCAAGATTCCTTGGAGCAAAGCTACGGGACTTGTGCTGGTTCGGATCTCCATGGGGAAAGAAATTTTCTCTTGGAATTGCGGTCAGTATGGGATCAGTACCCACCCAGAATTTTGAGAAATTTGGGTAGCTACAATAAGTAGTGGCTCCAGGTTGAGAAAACCAGCAATAACGGCTGAGGAGTCGATATGCTGACTATATGTTAGTCCTACACTGACAGGATGATTGTCTATCTCTGTGAGTAACACATATAGGTGTTAGGCGAGCAGCCGACTGGTATGCCAAGGTTCTTCTACTGTGCAGTTCTGACTTATTTAGCCGCTTTGAGTGGTCTATGATGTACGGAGTATGGTGCGGTAAGAGGAGAAGGCGAATTACAAGTACTGCCAATAACTACCCTCTGTTTAGAAAACATAATAGTTACTACACGTTGCGATTTCTTATCTGCTAGTTCTGTGTTAGTGAATATTTTTGTTGTCTAATAACTTGTAGTGTTTATTATAAAATAACGTTGTTTTTATAACAATTTATTCAATTATTATTATTAATAAGATTTGTTCATGACTACTATATTCTCCCTGGTTTAACTTTACGAGAAATTTGTAGAATGAGACAACTGTACTCACCTCTCTCACTCGCACCAGTGTTTACGGTGTTTCTTCACCAGATATTAATAGGGTAAAGGGGAAGAGGAAAACTGACAACAGGATGGGTTCTTTCATTTGTAGGCCTATCTGGACTAAAGTGGTCAACGATCTACCCTTGTATCTCCATCTGTCTCTCTCTCTCTGCCAACTTAAGCCAGCTATATAATAATTCCCTCCCCCACTCGGTCATGTTCCCTCCAGACAAGCGCCCTTGCTTTTGCAAGTCGGCTACAGTTACCAGAACTGGACAGTAGGCCTGTCCGCCATGGAGTAGTAGTTGACTTAATAAAATACTATAAATGAAGTTCGCAATGTCAAAAGTAACGTATAGTAGGCTATATTACGATGCGAGGTTGGGAAGTGGTTTTTATAGAATCGAGGAAAAGTTTAAAAACCGAGCGACGGCGAGGTTTTTAATTTCCGAGATTCTGTAAAACACTTCACAAACGTGCGTTGTACATTATTTTTTGCGCGATGGTGTTTTCAAAATAATACCATTGTAGTAAAATAATGTCTTTGTTGAAAATATTTGCGTTCATTATAAACAATTGACTAATGTTGACAGTGTGGGCAATGTTTATTAGTTGAAACTAGAGGAGGCCTTGAGAACAATTATTCATAACATGGCCACAAGTACGTATTTATTGTTTTATATTGTTTCAAATAAAGTTCAGTTCATTAAAAGTGTAGTGATTTGTTTAATATAATGTATATTGACACTACCTTATAGATATTTTTTGTATATACAATGTGCATAGTATACATAGAGGGCAGTGGTTTTACTTCCCGCACGTGGGTGTAAATGTAATATTACAGTATAGTTATTTAGGTTGGCAACCCCGAAATGAAGGAAGTTGAATTTTCAATCATGGTCGCCATTGCTGTAAGTGTGACAAAACGCACTATCGCGCAATTTTTTTTTAACTGTAATAGCAGTATTTCCATTACTTATCGATTGCCCTAATACAGGGGTCACCAATTAGATTTCATGGAGTTCCATTTTCAAAGTAGTAAATTAAGTCGAGGTCCGGAACCACGGTTCATTAAACATACGAAGCTTTTATTAAGTAATTAATATTATAAGAAAATTATTTAAATTGTATTATGGGTATGAATTGCACAAATTAAACAAAACACATGGTAAATACTAAAAGGATACTGCACAGCAGTACACAGTTATTAATTCTAATAATTGTTAACAAGTTTATGAGAAACTTAACATGTGGTCAGAGTAATATTCAAATATCTCACTTCACAAATTTCGTTTTTTTTTTTTTTTCTTTACGATACCAGCTTTCAAACGGAATCCCGTTTATCTTCAGTCAAATCTCCGACCATAAGCAGTCTGCCATCCGAGCCAACAATAATACTATCTAACTAATTAACTCACTGGCACTATCGAACCCATAGGTGTTCATGGCTGCGCGGACATAAGTTTCCAAATATCCCTATCCTGAGCCAATGTTTTCCAATCATCCCCTGTATAATCTAATACTTTCAAATCATAGTTAATGTTATTCTCCCACCTCATTCTTGGTCTAACAACTGGGCGTTTTCCCTCGGTTTTCCTACAAGAAGCTTCCATGCACGCATTTCATTCCCCATTCGTGCCACATATCCTGCCCATCGCAGTCTACGAGACTTAACTGTTCTCATTATATCTGGCTTCCTATAAAGACCATGCAATTCAATCAACTATTACTTACTTACTTACTTACTTACTTACTTACTTACTCACTGGCACTATCGAACCCGTAGGTTCATGGCCGCACGGACATAAGCTCTCCATACATCCCTATCCTGAGCTAATGCTTTCCAATCATTCCCTGTATAATCTACTTCCCTCAAATCATAGTTAATGTTGTTCTCCCACCTCATTCTTGGTCTACCAACTGGGCGTTTTCCTTCTGGCTTTCCTACAAGAAGTTTCCATGCACGTCTTTCATTCCCCATACGCGCAACATGTCCTGCCCATCGCAGTCTACGGGACTTAACTGTTCTTATTATATCTGGCTTCCTATAAAGACCATGTAATTCATTGTTATGTAGTCTTCTCCATTCACCTGTCTGTTCATCTCTCTTTGGTCCAAAAATTTTCCTAAGAACTTTATTCTCAAATACTCGTAATCTCCTTTCCTCCCTTAAAGTAAGAGTCCATGTTTCGCACCCATATAATATAACTGGTAGAATAATAGTTTTATATATTTTCAGCTTAACGTTTTTTGAAAGGAGTTGGGACATCAAAAGTCTCTGCAATGCATAATAGCATGCATTTCCAGAATTGAGCCTATGTTTAATTTCTTTGTGCATCTCATTCCTATTTGTGATTATTGTTCCTAGGTATTTGAATTCAGCCAATTCCTCAAAATTTCCATCATTTGTCATTAGCTGTCCATTTCCATTATATAATGTATTTCTACGTGTGACCATATATTTAGTTTTACTGATATTTACTTCCAGTCCTAATTTCTTAGTGTTACTCAATAGTGTGTGCGTGTTGGCCTTTAGTATCTCCTCGCTATCGGCCAGTAGTACCACATCATCAGCATAAACTAACAGCTTATTAATACCATTCAGTTGTAAACCTTCCTTATTCTCTAAAGATTTAATGGCATGCTCTAGTACAAAATTAAATAGTAGAGGAGATAGTGCATCTCCTTGCTTCAACCCATTCTGGATTTCAAAAGTGTCTCAAAACTGTTTGCCTACACGCACCCTACTCGTTGAGCCATTTAGACACATTCGTATAAGTCTAACTAACTTTTTGGGAATTCCGAACTCCAGCAGGATACTATATAACTTCTCCCTCTTAATTGAATCATATGCTTTTTTGAAGTATCAACTATTAACTAAAAATATTTACTTACATTCCATGTATAACCGCGACTGCTGGCACATATTTTATCAATGTTTAAGAAAATAACTAACTCTAATTTACATTAATAATTAATACCTTCCACTGCCGAACCTACCTAAATTCACTGTTATGCAGTCTTCTCCATTTACCTGTCTGTTCATCTCTCTTTGGTCCAACATTTTTTCTAAGAACTTTAATCTCAAATACTTGTAATCTCCTTTCCTCCCTTAAAGTAAGAGTCCATGTTTCGCATCCATATAATATAACTGGTAGAATAATAGTTACAATAATACTATCGTGACATGAAATTTAGTACAAGTAGTTTTATTCGATGTTTAACAGGTTTTAAAAATGTGTATCAATTCGATATTTAACCGGTGCGGAAACCAAAGCCCCAGGGTTCGGATCCGGACAACGGTTCGCCAATTGGTGACCCCCGCCCTAACAGCTTCGTTTACGTGCCCCACGTCACCTGGTCTTACAGCAACACTACCTTTTGGGAGAGTGATTTTAATTGTTGGATCTCACTCACACTTCTTTTATTACACAAGAACATGGAGGGCCTCCCTTAATGATGGTTAAAGTAAATAATGTTTGGACCTGAGAATGACTACCAATGCTCTGTAGTTACATATTGAAATAAATAAAATGTTTAAGAACTTATGAATCACTCTGTACAAGTGGTTTAATTAAAATTAACAATAGCTGCTATCTATTGAAAACTGTTCCATTGTGTTAACTCCATTCTATTGCTGGCAAACTTTGCTCTCGTTATAATGGACATATAGAATATATCAGCTCGATATTGTCATTCCAATCTACTATCGATATCTCGCCACTTTTCAGATCAAATTCCATTCAAGTGCGTTTATTTTTCACCATTATATTAATTTTCACTCATTTTTTTCTCCAATAAATAGAGGGAAGTAACTCACCAGTGGTGTAATGGTTATTGGTCATGACTAGCTTTCCAGAGGGTCTGGATTCGATTCCTCGCTATAGTTCAGCGACGCCCAAACTATGACCCACGGGCCGGATAGGGCCCTCCATCACTTCCTAGCCGGCCCCCATTAGCATTCTAATAAATTAAAATATTCTAAGTCTATAATATTAGCTTATCAATAATAAAAAAAACTTGTGAAATATGGTTTAACGACATAACAAGAAAAGTAGTAAATCAACACATGCTTAAAATAATAATAATAATAATAATAATAATAATAATAATAAAATAATAATAAAATAATAATAATAATTAATAATAATAAATAATAATAATTAATAATAATAAAATAATAATAAAAAATAATAATTCATTTATTTTAGCACGTTTAACAGTATTTTATATCTCCCTGCACCAAATAAATCTATTGTCATTCTCTAGCACATCTGCCATGTCAGTACAATATCCATCGTCCATTCTTTTTTCCCTCATGCTGCTGAAACACCGTCTCCCTCATGCTGCTGAAACACCGTCTCCCTCATGCTGCTGAAACACCGTCTCCCTCATGCTGCTGAAACACCGTCTCCCTCATGCTGCTGAAACACCGTCTCCCTCATGCTGCTGAAACACCGTCTCCCTCATGCTGCTGAAACACCGTCTCCCTCATGCTGCTGAAACACCGTCTCCCTCATGCTGCTGAAACACCGTCTCCCTCATGCTGCTGAAACACCGTCTCCCTCATGCTGCTGAAACACCGTCTCCCTCATGCTGCTGAAACACCGTCTCCCTCATGCTGCTGAAACACCGTCTCCCTCATGCTGCTGAAACACCGTCTCCCTCATGCTGCTGAAACACCGTCTCCCTCATGCTGCTGAAACACCGTCTCCCTCATGCTGCTGAAACACCGTCTCCCTCATGCTGCTGAAACACCGTCTCCCTCATGCTGCTGAAACACCGTCTCCCTCATGCTGCTGAAACACCGTCTCCCTCATGCTGCTGAAACACCGTCTCCCTCATGCTGCTGAAACACCGTCTCCCTCATGCTGCTGAAACACCGTCTCCCTCATGCTGCTGAAACACCGTCTCCCTCATGCTGCTGAAACACCGTCTCCCTCATGCTGCTGAAAACACCGTCTCCCTCATGCTGCTGAAACACCGTCTCCCTCATGCTGCTGAAACACCGTCTCCCTCATGCTGCTGAAACACCGTCTCCCTCATGCTGCTGAAACACCGTCTCCCTCATGCTGCTGAAACACCGTCTCCCTCATGCTGCTGAAACACGTCTCCCTCATGCTGCTGAAACACCGTCTCCCTCATGCTGCTGAAACACCGTCTCCCTCATGCTGCTGAAACACCGTCTCCCTCATGCTGCTGAAACACCGTCTCCCTCATGCTGCTGAAACACCGTCTCCCTCATGCTGCTGAAACACCGTCTCCCTCATGCTGCTGAAACACCGTCTCCCTCATGCTGCTGAAACACCGTCTCCCTCATGCTGCTGAAACACCGTCCGTCCCCTCATGCTGCTGAAACACCGTCTCCCTCATGCTGCTGAAACACCGTCTCCCTCATGCTGCTGAAACACCGTCTCCCTCATGCTGCTGAAACACCGTCTCCCTCATGCTGCTGAAACACCGTCTCCCTCATGCTGCTGAAACACCGTCTCCCTCATGCTGCTGAAACACCGTCTCCCTCATGCTGCTGAAACACCGTCTCCCTCATGCTGCTGAAACACCGTCTCCCTCATGCTGCTGAAACACCGTCTCCCTCATGCTGCTGAAACACCGTCTCCCTCATGCTGCTGAAACACCGTCTCCCTCATGCTGCTGAAACACCGTCTCCCTCATGCTGCTGAAACACCGTCTCCCTCATGCTGGCTGAAACACCGTCTCCCTCATGCTGCTGAAACACCGTCTCCCTCATGCTGCTGAAACACCGTCTCCCTCATGCTGCTGAAACACCGTCTCCCTCATGCTGCTGAAACACCGTCTCCCTCATGCTGCTGAAACACCGTCTCCCTCATGCTGCTGAAACACCGTCTCCCTCATGCTGCTGAAACACCGTCTCCCTCATGCTGCTGAAACACCGTCTCCCTCATGCTGCTGAAACACCGTCTCCCTCATGCTGCTGAAACACCGTCTCCCTCATGCTGCTGAAACACCGTCTCCCTCATGCTGCTGAAACACCGTCTCCCTCATGCTGCTGAAACACCGTCTCCCTCATGCTGCTGAAACACCGTCTCCCTCATGCTGCTGAAACACCGTCTCCCTCATGCTGCTGAAACACCGTCTCCCTCATGCTGCTGAAACACCGTCTCCCTCATGCTGCTGAAACACCGTCTCCCTCATGCTGCTGAAAACACCGTCTCCCTCATGCTGCTGAAACACCGTCTCCCTCATGCTGCTGAAACACCGTCTCCCTCATGCTGCTGAAACACCGTCTCCCTCATGCTGCTGAAACACCGTCTCCCTCATGCTGCTGAAACACCGTCTCCCTCATGCTGCTGAAACACCGTCTCCCTCATGCTGCTGAAACACCGTCTCCCTCATGCTGCTGAAACACCGTCTCCCTCATGCTGCTGAAACACCGTCTCCCTCATGCTGCTGAAAAACCGTCTCCCTCATGCTGCTGAAACACCGTCTCCCTCATGCTGCTGAAACACCGTCTCCCTCATGCTGCTGAAACACCGTCTCCCTCATGCTGCTGAAACACCGTCTCCCTCATGCTGCTGAAACACCGTCTCCCTCATGCTGCTGAAACACCGTCTCCCTCATGCTGCTGAAACACCGTCTCCCTCATGCTGCTGAAACACCGTCTCCCTCATGCTGCTGAAACACCGTCTCCCTCATGCTGCTGAAACACCGTCTCCCTCATGCTGCTGAAACACCGTCTCCTCATGCTGCTGAAACACCGTCTCCCTCATGCTGCTGAAACACCGTCTCCCTCATGCTGCTGAAAACACCGTCTCCCTCATGCTGCTGAAACACCGTCTCCCTCATGCTGCTGAAACACCGTCTCCCTCATGCTGCTGAAACACCGTCTCCCTCATGCTGCTGAAACACCGTCTCCCTCATGCTGCTGAAACACCGTCTCCCTCATGCTGCTGAAACACCGTCTCCCTCATGCTGCTGAAACACCGTCTCCCTCATGCTGCTGAAACACCGTCTCCCTCATGCTGCTGAAACACCGTCTCCTCATGCTGCTGAAACACCGTCTCCCTCATGCTGCTGAAACACCGTCTCCCTCATGCTGCTGAAACACCGTCTCCCTCATGCTGCTGAAACACCGTCTCCCTCATGCTGCTGTGAAACACCGTCTCCCTCATGCTGCTGAAAACACCGTCTCCCTCATGCTGCTGAAACACCGTCTCCCTCATGCTGCTGAAACACCGTCTCCCTCATGCTGCTGAAACACCGTCTCCCTCATGCTGCTGAAACACCGTCTCCCTCATGCTGCTGAAACACCGTCTCCCTCATGCTGCTGAAACACCGTCTCCCTCATGCTGCTGAAACACCGTCTCCCTCATGCTGCTGAAACACCGTCTCCCTCATGCTGCTGAAACACCGTCTCCCTCATGCTGCTGAAACACCGTCTCCCTCATGCTGCTGAAACACCGTCTCCCTCATGCTGCTGAAACACCGTCTCCCTCATGCTGCTGAAACACCGTCTCCCTCATGCTGCTGAAACACCGTCTCCCTCATGCTGCTGAAACACCGTCTCCCTCATGCTGCTGAAACACCGTCTCCCTCATGCTGCTGAAACACCGTCTCCCTCATGCTGCTGAAACACCGTCTCCCTCATGCTGCTGAAACACCGTCTCCCTCATGCTGCTGAAACACCGTCTCCCTCATGCTGCTGAAACACCGTCTCCCTCATGCTGCTGAAACACCGTCTCCCTCATGCTGCTGAAACACCGTCTCCCTCATGCTGCTGAAACACCGTCTCCCTCATGCTGCTGAAACACCGTCTCCCTCATGCTGCTGAAACACCGTCTCCCTCATGCTGCTGAAACACCGTCTCCCTCATGCTGCTGAAACACCGTCTCCCTCATGCTGCTGAAACACCGTCTCCCTCATGCTGCTGAAACACCGTCTCCCTCATGCTGCTGAAACACCGTCTCCCTCATGCTGCTGAAACACCGTCTCCCTCATGCTGCTGAAACACCGTCTCCCTCATGCTGCTGAAACACCGTCTCCCTCATGCTGCTGAAACACCGTCTCCCTCATGCTGCTGAAACACCGTCTCCCTCATGCTGCTGAAACACCGTCTCCCTCATGCTGCTGAAACACCGTCTCCCTCATGCTGCTGAAACACCGTCTCCCTCATGCTGCTGAAACACCGTCTCCCTCATGCTGCTGAAACACCGTCTCCCTCATGCTGCTGAAACACCGTCTCCCTCATGCTGCTGAAACACCGTCTCCCTCATGCTGCTGAAACACCGTCTCCCTCATGCTGCTGAAACACCGTCTCCTCATGCTGCTGAAACACCGTCTCCCTCATGCTGCTGAAACACCGTCTCCCTCATGCTGCTGAAACACCGTCTCCCTCATGCTGCTGAAACACCGTCTCCCTCATGCTGCTGAAACACCGTCTCCCTCATGCTGCTGAAACACCGTCTCCCTCATGCTGCTGAAACACCGTCTCCCTCATGCTGCTGAAACACCGTCTCCCTCATGCTGCTGAAACACCGTCTCCCTCATGCTGCTGAAACACCGTCTCCCTCATGCTGCTGAAACACCGTCTCCCTCATGCTGCTGAAACACCGTCTCCCTCATGCTGCTGAAACACCGTCTCCCTCATGCTGCTGAAACACCGTCTCCCTCATGCTGCTGAAACACCGTCTCCCTCATGCTGCTGAAACACCGTCTCCCTCATGCTGCTGAAACACCGTCTCCCTCATGCTGCTGAAACACCGTCTCCCTCATGCTGCTGAAACACCGTCTCCCTCATGCTGCTGAAACACCGTCTCCCTCATGCTGCTGAAACACCGTCTCCCTCATGCTGCTGAAACACCGTCTCCCTCATGCTGCTGAAACACCGTCTCCCTCATGCTGCTGAAACACCGTCTCCCTCATGCTGCTGAAAACACCGTCTCCCTCATGCTGCTGAAACACCGTCTCCCTCATGCTGCTGAAACACCGTCTCCCTCATGCTGCTGAAACACCGTCTCCCTCATGCTGCTGAAACACCGTCTCCCTCATGCTGCTGAAACACCGTCTCCCTCATGCTGCTGAAACACCGTCTCCCTCATGCTGCTGAAACACCGTCTCCCTCATGCTGCTGAAACACCGTCTCCCTCATGCTGCTGAAACACCGTCTCCCTCATGCTGCTGAAACACCGTCTCCCTCATGCTGCTGAAACACCGTCCCTCATGCTGCTGAAACACCGTCTCCCTCATGCTGCTGAAACACCGTCTCCCTCATGCTGCTGAAACACCGTCTCCCTCATGCTGCTGAAACACCGTCTCCTCATGCTGCTGAAACACCGTCTCCCTCATGCTGCTGAAACACCGTCTCCCTCATGCTGCTGAAACACCGTCTCCCTCATGCTGCTGAAAACACCGTCTCCCTCATGCTGCTGAAACACCGTCTCCCTCATGCTGCTGAAACACCGTCTCCCTCATGCTGCTGAAACACCGTCTCCCTCATGCTGCTGAAACACCGTCTCCCTCATGCTGCTGAAACACCGTCTCCCTCATGCTGCTGAAACACCGTCTCCCTCATGCTGCTGAAACACCGTCTCCCTCATGCTGCTGAAACACCGTCTCCCTCATGCTGCTGAAACACCGTCTCCCTCATGCTGCTGAAACACCGTCTCCCTCATGCTGCTGAAACACCGTCTCCCTCATGCTGCTGAAACACCGTCTCCCTCATGCTGCTGAAAACACCGTCTCCCTCATGCTGCTGAAACACCGTCTCCCTCATGCTGCTGAAACACCGTCTCCCTCATGCTGCTGAAACACCGTCTCCCTCATGCTGCTGAAACACCGTCTCCCTCATGCTGCTGAAACACCGTCTCCCTCATGCTGCTGAAACACCGTTCTCCTCATGCTGCTGAAACACCGTCTCCCTCATGCTGCTGAAACACCGTCTCCCTCATGCTGCTGAAACACCGTCTCCCTCATGCTGCTGAAACACCGTCTCCCTCATGCTGCTGAAACACCGTCTCCCTCATGCTGCTGAAACACCGTCTCCCTCATGCTGCTGAAACACCGTCTCCCTCATGCTGCTGAAACACCGTCTCCCTCATGCTGCTGAAACACCGTCTCCCTCATGCTGCTGAAACACCGTCTCCCTCATGCTGCTGAAACACCGTCTCCCTCATGCTGCTGAAACACCGTCTCCCTCATGCTGCTGAAACACCGTCTCCCTCATGCTGCTGAAACACCGTCTCCCTCATGCTGCTGAAACACCGTCTCCCTCATGCTGCTGAAACACCGTCTCCCTCATGCTGCTGAAACACCGTCTCCCTCATGCTGCTGAAACACCGTCTCCCTCATGCTGCTGAAACACCGTCTCCCTCATGCTGCTGAAACACCGTCTCCCTCATGCTGCTGAAACACCGTCTCCCTCATGCTGCTGAAACACCGTCTCCCTCATGCTGCTGAAACACCGTCTCCCTCATGCTGCTGAAACACCGTCTCCCTCATGCTGCTGAAACACCGTCTCCCTCATGCTGCTGAAACACCGTCTCCCTCATGCTGCTGAAACCACCGTCTCCCTCATGCTGCTGGAAACACCGTCTCCCTCATGCTGCTGAAACACCGTCTCCCTCATGCTGCTGAAACACCGTCTCCCTCATGCTGCTGAAACACCGTCTCCCTCATGCTGCTGAAACACCGTCTCCCTCATGCTGCTGAAACACCGTCTCCCTCATGCTGCTGAAACACCGTCTCCCTCATGCTGCTGAAACACCGTCTCCCTCATGCTGCTGAAACACCGTCTCCCTCATGCTGCTGAAACACCGTCTCCCTCATGCTGCTGAAAACACCGTCTCCCTCATGCTGCTGAAACACCGTCTCCCTCATGCTGCTGAAACACCGTCTCCCTCATGCTGCTGAAACACCGTCTCCCTCATGCTGCTGAAACACCGTCTCCCTCATGCTGCTGAAAACACCGTCTCCCTCATGCTGCTGAAACACCGTCTCCCTCATGCTGCTGAAACACCGTCTCCCTCATGCTGCTGAAACACCGTCTCCCTCATGCTGCTGAAACACCGTCTCCCTCATGCTGCTGAAACACCGTCTCCCTCATGCTGCTGAAACACCGTCTCCCTCATGCTGCTGAAACACCGTCTCCCTCATGCTGCTGAAACACCGTCTCCCTCATGCTGCTGAAACACCGTCTCCCTCATGCTGCTGAAACACCGTCTCCCTCATGCTGCTGAAACACCGTCTCCCTCATGCTGCTGAAACACCGTCTCCCTCATGCTGCTGAAAACACCGTCTCCATCATGCTGCTGAAACACCGTCTCCCTCATGCTGCTGAAACACCGTCTCCCTCATGCTGCTGAAACACCGTCTCCCTCATGCTGCTGAAACACCGTCTCCCTCATGCTGCTGAAACACCGTCTCCCTCATGCTGCTGAAACACCGTCTCCCTCATGCTGCTGAAACACCGTCTCCCTCATGCTGCTGAAACACCGTCTCCCTCATGCTGCTGAAACACCGTCTCCCTCATGCTGCTGAAACACCGTCTCCCTCATGCTGCTGAAACACCGTCAATTTTCGTTACTTTTTGTCCTCTAATTCTTCTACCAAGTGGCACGCATTCTATTATTATTATTATTATTATTATTCTTGGGAATAGATCTTCTGTCATTCTTTTTACATGACCATGACTAATGTACTATAGCGAAATAAAACATTTATTCGTAAGGTCTCATAATTTTACGTTCATAGGTATCCCAACTAATGTAGGTCTATAACTTTGGAAGGAAATGTTTCCGAACCAGGGTTCCTTATATCAAATTCATGCATTTGTCCTTATTAATCTTCCCTGCAAGTTTATATCATCACGGAAACACCATGTATCCAATATGTTTGTTCGTATTTTATGCGCTGCCATACCGTTCAACTGATTATGATGGGAGTTTTTTGAAAGATGTTCAGGAGTTTTCCGAGAATGTTATTTGCTATAAGAGAGCTGTGATACTCAACCACTTCATCCTTAAAAAATCACCCTATGTAGTGAAAAACGTTTAAAAAGTAGCTTTAAATGGCTTACGTTTTCTAAGCCATAACAAACGCACAAAATTAATGTAAACATAATTAAATATCTAAAAAAACAGAAAAGTTCGCGACAGCATTTGTTTATCTTTTCGGATAATTCACAATAGACATTTTTTCTTTCATTGATGCCAAGAAGATCGAGATGAGTAGATTCTCGGGCAAGCGTAGCAGCGCACGGCGTGTATTCTTTTACGGATAATTCACATTATCACAATAACGAATTTTGTCTTTCAGCTGATTTATGCCAATAAGATCGGTATAAGTAATTTCCCGGGAAACACCGGATAATCAGCACGGGGTATCTAAAACTAATACGATAAACTTGTATTTTGTTTATTCAACTAAACACGAAATACACATTAATTTTAATTTATTTAGGCATAGCAGAGCACGCCGGATATTACCTAGTATATATATATAGATTATATTTGTTGTGGACATTTTTGGTGTTAACTAGATAGGGTATATGAAGGTACGCAAAAAAAAAAAAATTCAAGAATATTTTCATGAGAAGAGCCTCAAAAACTTTATTCCTTCGGAATTCGCTAAAAAGCAAAGAATATGATAACAGAGATGTGTTAATTAGTGCTCTCTTTTGTTTGTATTACAAACATCACCTTATGCATATTAATATAACGTAACATAGCATACGATGCTCATTTTTATTAAACATTCAACTGTTTATGATTCAAGTCATTATTGTGTTAATGTATTCAAAATGAAAATCAGAGAAAAACTTTTTAAATCTTTTCATTCTTAGTCTACTTATAAACGCTTTAACATCTTAGGTTATATCTCCTGTGGGGGTTTTAAATGTAATAGGCTGTGCGTTTCTGTTTGTTTCTCATAAGATATTAACTTTTATTTTATTTTAATGGTATTGCGGGCTCGGTGGTCCTAGGGATTAAGTTTCTTGTCCCGAGGATCGCGTGCCCGATCTCAGTCCGGTTCAATACGTTTCTAGGGGGAAAAATACAAGGGACATGTTATCTCGGAGGGACTTTAAGCTTTGGGTCCCAAGTCCGAAGATTTTCGTGCTCGTAAAATAAAAAAGATGGTAAATTGATCTTACTACTGGCCTTAGGAGGCCCTTCGGGTAGTAGGAGGTTAAGACTCCCACCTTCTTAAACAATCGGCACAAATGTCAGCCAGGTTATCCCTGTGTGATGGCCATGTTTATCCTTGTATACACGTTTGGTACTCATTTCAGTTAGAGCCTGATTAGACCCCAGAATCATGGTGCCGCCAGAAGGTTTAGGCCAGTTTAAAAATCCAAACCTCATTGGGAATCGAACCCCTGACCCTCTGGCTTGTAGCACAATATCTTAATTAACTACTTTACGGCGTGCTCCGATCGTTCGAGAATCACATGCTTGAATTAGAACCACTGAACAAAATTTAAAAATCCGTTAACATTTGAGAATAACTAAGTACTGAAAAGTAGACAATTGCTCCAAACTTCGATTTCCTAGAATAATTTTAGATTTCACAGGATTTTTGCCTTTAAAAGCCATAATTTTCGTCTTGCTTATTGATTTTCATAACGAGTTAAAGAGCTGAATATGGAAAAATAGTGATAAATGAAGGTGTGAGATTGTTTTCAATATTTACTGGACGATAATTTAATTAGGTGGAAAGAGGAATCACCATCAGGTGTGCGAATTGGAGGAGTTGATGTGAAGATACTAGTATATGCAGACGACCTCGTAATTATACACGATTTAGAGGATAAACTTCAAAAGTCAGTTTACTTATTACATTAGACCATCAAATAATATACTTTTAAACTGTTTACTTCCAAAATTAAATCATGGCATTCCAGAGTAAATACCAACAAGAGCAAAAATAATCTTAGATGATTAGTTTCTGGAACAAGTCCAACATATTAATTATTTGAGTTCCGAAGTCACTTATAATTTGGATCTAGATATAACAAATAAATATATATCAAATGATATGTGGAACAATTAAACGAACTCTGAAAACATCACGAAAATACATTACATTCAAGATATATAAAGTATTGGCAAAAGAAAAGAAAATATTGCAGTGGTAGGCTATGTCAAAAGAATTCCAGAGCAAAGATTACCTAAAATTATTATGGAATGGACCCCAATGAAAAGGAAGAAGAAGGAACAACTAAGAAAATCTGGATAGAAGGTATGCAAGCGCCTACGATTATCAGAGAATTGGAGGAAGATCAATGGATGGACAGAGAGGAATGGTGTTTGGTTTCCGGAAGACGGCGGCAGCTGTCATGATACCGGATGATGATGGTGATGATCAAGTAATGGCAGTTCCGGCTTTAACATACAAAAGCTAGTCCTGGAAAATAAGGAAAAATGTTTCAGACGTCAGAAATGAGATTTTTAGATCATTATTGGGATAAACAAAATCAGATACAATTAAAGATTAAGAAATTAGAAATAAATTGAATATATTTACAGGAATATTTGAAAATAATGTATGACAAGTGATATATAAATTTGTTTTGTTTAGTATTGTTCCTAATCTCTTTAATTGCCTTCTTCGGTCTGATATTAATCTATTTTATATTGGTTTGCACTATTTTACACAATTTTAGGTTATATTAAAACATGTCCAGCGAATTGAAGAGAATCTAATACCAAAATGTGTTTTGGAATGGAAACCTGAGGGAAGAAGAGGCAGAGGAAGACCTAAAACTTCCTGTAGTCAGGGAATATATTTATACATGAAGGAGAAACCTCTTCAACCAGGAGATTGGAGGGACCGACAAAATTGGCTATAAGGAATCGGACGATGTCAAAGACATTAATCAACCAAAGATCTATCTATCTATATTGGTTTGCTTATTTTATGTCCCCTTGTATTATTGTTTATTTTTTATGTGCTACAATTTATTTTATGTCTTGAAATTGGCTTCTAAACTTACATATTGTGTTTTTTTCCTCTCCCTTGAACTAAAACTGCACCCGAGCACTAACCCTTGCTCATTCGGGTGACAATACTATGCACAACATTTATTTGCGAATAAAATGTATTCTTATATAAACGAAGAGGACAGCGAGTTCCTGGACGACCAAGACAGAGGTGGAATGAGGCAGGAAGAGGCCATTCGGCCGAAATAATCAAAGGAAGAAGAAGAAAATGTGTGCTTTCTCCGGGATGTGCGCCTAAATAGCTCAATGGTAGAGCGCTCAGAGCAGGAGATCTTGTGTTCAAATCCCAGCTCAGGTGCATATTTTTCTCTATAGTTCCTTTTTGTGAAAATTTGTCAGTATATTTCTGTTCCCTCTGGTAGAAATGCGTATTTTTGGAATTATATTCTTGGAATTCTAGTAATAATAATAACAGAAATAATAATTGATTATGTAGTATGAAGGAGGAAGAAGTCAGCCAGCACAAAATGTTAAGGATTTAAGGACATGAATAATAAATGCAATATTTTGAGCTTCAGTTAGTTCTGTATGAAAAGTTTTTAACAAGAAAACAGGAAACGAAAGTGGAATTAAAAAGTTTGTTAATACAGAAACGGGTGAAAGCAGAACAAGTTTAGAAATTCTACAGAGATGAAGCAGAGATAATTGTGAGACTCAAACTGAAAATTTGCAGCTGAAGGATGCATTCAAAGGTACAATTTAATTGAAACAAATTCAATTACAGTTTTATTATTTTCACTACCAACAAAATCTATCTAGAGAGAATCATAGTAATTCATTACATCATATACACTGTATTCCGCTTATAAAACTGGATTAAAACATACCAACCTTATTTTACAAATGCTCGCAAGCTTAGCGTTTTTGAATTCACAGTTCTTCTTCTTCCTCTTCTTCTTCTTCTTCACTTCAAGGTTTAGGCGATTCGCCTGTTTCGAATTCACAATGATTCCTTCCATCTCTTCCTAGGTCTTCCTACATCCCTTAATTATTTTGGTTTACAATGATATGATATCTTGTGCAATCTTGTTTCTTCCATTCTCTGAACATACAGTTCCCAGCCGACGCGCTGTTGTTGAATTCTATCATTTATAGAATATTTGTCTAATTCACTTCTTATTTCTTAATTTCTTATGAGGACCAATTTTGTGCATCCTTTGGTCCTTCTTAGAAAGGTCATTTCTGCACTTTGTATTCTACTCGAACTCCTCTTATTTGTTTCGCAGGACTCACTACCGTATAAAAGTACACGTACCGCCATTGTTTTGTAGAACTTCAATTTTGTATCCTTCCTTGTTTTATGTTTTAGTGTTCTACGAATGGTGTCACATATAATTTGAAATTTTGATAATTTATTGTACATGTCATTTATTGTCACAGCTTTAAAATTATATTTAAAACAGTGATCCATTACAGGTCTCAAGAGGCCCTTAGGGTAGTAGGAGGTTAAGGCTCTCACCTTTTTAGATAGCCTAATCGGTTCGAGATGTCAGCCGTTATCAGCCTTTAGTGACGGTCGCCTATATCCCCAGAACAAAGTCTGGTTCTCATTTCCGTTAGAGGCAGAAAGTAGACCTCAGGACAATGGTGACGTCAGAAGGTTTGGTACAGTTTAAAAATTCTGATCTCCCGTGACTCGAACCTCCGACTTTCCTGCTTTTAGTGTATTGCCTTAACCAATTACGCTGCACAGTGCCCCTTTTAAAATTATAACAATTTTTATTATAAGCGGACTGTCAGTAAATTTTGTAAAAACAAGTTATACCTCTTCCGAGTTAAGTTCCAGTTGTAATGTAAATAAACCACATGTATGACTGCATTTTCGTTGCTCGAATAACGGTTTTACCTTAAAGTGTCTAAGATAATGTAGTTCGTACTCCAACACTTGACAATTTTTTTTTGTCTAATGCCACCAGGTTGTCTTTGATGGCATTTCTCATTTTCTCCCCTGGCATTGGCGGAACTGTAATCCATTTCTTAGCTTGGGGCACCTGGAAGGCAGAGTTACTGTAAGTTACCCCGATGATATCCATCCACAGTAATTCTGCCCGAGGACAGGTCTTTCACTGCAGTCATAGCATTTTCATGTTATGTTTGCAGTTTTAGTATGGAATTGTAGGTGTGGTAGCTTCCCGTTGCTTTCCACACCAGTGAAGGATGATGATGATGGCCATATGATTTCGAGGACCGTTTGGGCCTTAAAGTTTTCCTGACATTTGTCTTACAGGTGAGGAAAAACCACGATAAAAACCTCACCCAGAAAAACCAGGGCCCGCTGCGTGACAAGGCAGCACGCTACCTCGAGACCACAGCGGTGGACCTCGATGATATGATAGGTGATAAATGGTAATGAAGCGCCAGAAAGTTCTTAACCTAAATTCCAGATCATGGGCAACCACAGGAATAATTCCCTTTAAGGAAAAATCCCTATGGTCTGACCGCCAATCGAACCCGGGACATCATGAACTGTAGTCAGAAACACTGACCACTAGCCCATGAAGCTGATCTAATATATATATATATATATATATATATATATATGCGCGAGAATCTTAAAATACATAATTACAATTTTAATAGACTAAATAAGCATTGTTTTATTCGTACGCATGCGCAATGCAGAATACGTTGTGATTTCAGTTGTTTCAAAATGGTCGCTTTCTTTAGAAATTCTTTAAACACTGAAAAGCAAATCATTTGAAAAGCGGAGAGAACTTTAATGTTTTCAAAGAGTTTAATGAAAAATATCCTGCATTACCCATTGAGGGTGTGGTGAAAATAACAGCAGAATTTACAAGTGAGCCAGCATGGAGCATAAATTCTGCTCGTAATGAAATTTGAAAAAAAAAAAGATATGTATATATTTTTTTAAAAAAGGATATCATGGAAAAAGCGTAAAAATCTGATTACTTAGGTGCATATATAATTTTTAACATAAATAAAATAAATAATTAACGGAAATTCCTAATAATAGGTACTATCTTACCTTGTATTCAGTCTTATTTTCCGTAAAATACGATGTTGCATAAGAACAATTTTTTTGTGTTCCGTACATAATTCAGTCATATGGCGGGTAAAAGCACCTTGGTTCCCCCCCTAGAGGGAGTCGGCGGAGTAATATCATATTACACAAGTTTGTTTACAGTACAACTGGAACTTAGCTCGGAAATAGTACAGTAAAAAGAAGTAAAGAAGGCGTACATCTCATTGGTATTAAAAAGCTGTTGGTATATGTAGACGATAGAGAGGAGATGCTAAGAGCAGCACGCACATTCTGTAGAGTTACACTAAGAATTTGGAATTCGAAATACACCTCAAGGCTCTTCATTCTCAACAACTGAAACGAGTTCATGAAATTGACTTGACTGAAGTAGAATTATATTTCAGGACAATGTGAGACTCCATACTGCACTTTAACAACAATGACAAAAATACAGGAATTACGAGGAATCGAACTGCTGCCACACACAGCATAAAGGCCTTAAGACTGCCAATCCATGGTCAATTTCTGAAACATACAAAACATAAAAAACAGTGAAGTTGTGAAAATGGGTCTCAACAAATTATTCGCATAAAAAATCAGAGATTGGTATTCTCGTAGGATAATAAACCTCCCTGAAAGATGGCTCAAGACCATAGAATCTGATGGTATCTACTATGAAGAATAGTTAAATTTCTTATTCGAAAACATTCCAAATAAAATATTGTTTAAGTAAATATATATATATATAATGTTTTCCAATAATTCCCTATGTAATCTATTTCCCTCAGATCGTCATTAATGTTATTCTAATTCTTGGTCTACCAACTGGGCGTTTTCCCTCTGGGTTTCCTTCAAGAAGCTTCAATTCCCCTCTTTCGTTCACCAAACATTTACAGATTTTCTCGTATGTTTTATATATATATATATATATATATATATATTGTGGAAAGCGACGGGAAGCTACCACACCTATAATTCCCTAGTAAAGCTGCAAAGCATAGAATTAAAATGCTATGATTGCAGTGAAAGACCTGCCTTCGGGCAGAATTACTACGGATGGATGGACATATATATATATATATATATATATACCTATATCAATCTATACTAATTCTGCCCGAGGGCAGGTCTTTCACAACAATCATAGCATTTTCATGCTATGCTTTGCAGCTATACTAGGGAATTATAGGTGTGGTAGCTTCCCGTCGATCGCCTCCATAAATCCATTTATACTGACAGTTTGTTGGCTTGTTTTCTACTTACTGTCCAGGTTTCGAAGCCATATATTAAAATGCTTTGTAACTGAACTTGAAATGTAGTTTTCTTCGTTCTGTATATTATATTTCTATTCCAAAGCACTGAGTCCAATATACAAACCATTCTTCTACCATCAGTTATTCTTCTTTCAATTTTTGTAGTTGAATTCTCACTTTTATCTAAAATAGATCCTAAATATTTAAATTTTTAAGAATTTTTTACGAGCATAAAAACCTTAGGACTTGGCATCCACGGCTTAAAGTCTCTCCCGGATTGCTGTTCACCAGATGGATAGTTTGGTAGCGTTATTAACTTATATATGTGTTATCTGCCATTAATGTGAATCACTCTGTATATAATACAGAAGAAAGTGTATTCTGATGTGTATGTAGAAAGTGTAAGTAAAAAAAAAAAAGAACTTGGAATGTATATGTTAGTAATATTCAATACTTACGTTGTGTTATT
Source organism: Diploptera punctata (assembly GCA_030220185.1). NCBI lineage: Eukaryota > Metazoa > Arthropoda > Insecta > Blattodea > Blaberidae > Diploptera > Diploptera punctata. Next base: position 52,737 of record JASPKZ010004214.1, on the reverse strand, counting down.
ACAGTTATCGCACATGCGTAGTTAAAGAGGAGCAGCAGCGAGAATTTATCGAGGTTGAGATAGCCTCTAGCTATGCTGCATACTTACTTTTAGCAATTTATAGAGTTTTGTGACGTCATATGGGGAAAAAGGGGTCGCGATCTTACGCCCGTAGCTTCCACTCTTTAACACAGAGAGAAAGTTTCATGGCTTCCAGTCTATTATGTGTATTGCAACCCCCACATGCAAAACGAAGCTACAATTTATGCCTGAGAATTTTAAGTTGGCAGCCATCTTTATATTACCAATGCAAAACACTCCACTTCACACAAACACAACTTCATTTATGTCTAAAAATATACACTAAATACATTTTCTTGAATATATTTGTGTGTGTTCTTCTAAATATCTCATTCTCTGTTTTCTCATTCTAATTTATATTAGCTTTAACACCTTGGGCCATACTTCGTCTTATGTCTTTCTACTGTATCCACAGTTTCAATTGTTCTGTTTTACGTGTGTTCATTTAAACTAAATATGCATAAAGTTATAAATAATAAGCTAGCACACTTTCATAAAACCAGGGAATTATAGCTACAACATTAAAAAACAAGACATGAAAAGATAAAAGTATAAAATTTTACAAGGTTATGGCAGTTCCCAGTTCTGTTATTAGGGAGTGAAACTAGGACACTGCAAAAGAGAGATTGAAATAAAATACAATCCAACAGGAATGTAAATTTTAAGACCCATTAAGATATGTTATAAATTGGATAAAATAAGAAACGAAGATATCCCCTAAAAAGATGGATTGTAGAAGTAGATGGAATTCTCATGTAATGAGGATGATAATATTCCGCATTCCAAGACAAGGTAATGATTACAAAGCAATAGGAAGATTGAATTTGGGACTTTTATGATTAGAGGGTCTCTACGAAGGGCGTTATTAATAATTTGGTAACGTATTCATAACTCTAGATATTGTTTCTAATAAATGTCACTTTAGAGGTAGCGCGCCGAGGAATGTATAGGATTTGTTTATGATTTGAATTTTGTTAAGAATTAAGGTTACTTATACTCTAACATAAAAGAAAATCAATGACATTGGTTACAAATAGTTTAATAAAACTAAGAATAAAATATTAGCAAGACGAAATAAGAATGTATATGAGAACATGTTAACCACTAATGAACTCAATTTAACATAGTATTAAATAAATATCAAAAGGCATAAGATAGAACCAGTCAATAATAACGAATATAGATGCAACATTTACCATTAATTTAGTTCAATAAAGAGAGATAAAACTCATATTTTACCCGTAAATTAAGTAATATCATCTTTAAAGTATTAATTTTTAGAGCTTAAGTTTTTTTATGATTAAATAAATTTCTAATTTAAACATTCCTGAAAGTGAAACAAAACTCTACTTATGTGAACTGCCCAGCAGAGTCACTGACGTGAACCCTGAGCCTTCTCTCCTCCTAGCCCCATCTGGGCTCAGTTTTATATCGTATTCTCCTTGGGTGTGGCATAGCTAAAACTTCCTAATAGTTTTCTAGAATATTCTGTTGAGTTGTTTTAAAAATATCCTGTCTCTTGTCGCAAGATAAACATATAATTTCTGGAAAACTTTTAATATTATTTGTATCAAGATAATATATTTCTAAATCTTTCTAAATGAGTTGCTACAATTTGTTTGTTCAGTAGAGCTACAGGGTGATTGAAGATGTACTATGTCAATTATTTAAATAAATCGATATAAAATTAATCCGGTTAAACCCGTAATTTATCAAGTTAAGCCCTATCACAACAGGACGACCAAGGAAGATTTGAAAAGATATCATTTAACTGTAATATAGGTCGGAACAGGAGAGTTTCCTAAACTTTGAAGTGATGGTGATGGTGATGATGATGATATATATTCTTATTTACGGTCGCTTTAGCTTAGTTTAAGGTTTTAGCGAATTCCGAAAGAATGAAGAAACTATTGACGTTGTTTTCAATGAAGGATTAAACAAATCTTTATCGATGTCATCTAATAGATACTGAAAATGACAATGACCAAAATGTATATACACAGTGTCTTCAACCTTTTGGGTCAAAATTGGATATATGATACAGGATATATAACTGAACATTTTGATTTAAAGGAGCATATGCCGAAAACGCACAGTTAATATATATTTAACAAAAACATACATAATAGTAAATCCCTTGTCCCCCTTCAGGCCCCGCTAGTCTTCTCTTACTTACTTACTCACTGGCACTATCGAACCCGTAGGTTCTGGCCGCGCGGACATAAGCTCTCCATAAATCCCTATCCTGAGCTAATGCTTTCCAATCATTCCCTGTATAATCTACTTACCTCAAATCATAGTTAATGTTGTTCTCCCACCTCATTCTTGGTCTACCAACTGGGCGTTTTCCCTCTGGCTTTCCTACAAGAAGCTTCCATGCACGTCTTTCATTCCCCATACGCGCAACATGTCCTGCCCATCGCAGTCTACGAGACTTAACTGTTCTTATTATATCTGGCTTCCTATAAAGACCATGTAGTTCATTGTTATGTAGTCTTCTCCATTCACCTGTCTGTTCATCTCTCTTTGGTCCAAAAATTTTCCTAAGTACTTTATTCTCAAATACTCGTAATCTCCTTTCCTCCCTTAAAGTAAGAGTCCATGTTTCGCACCCATATAATATAACTGGTAGAATAATAGTTTTATATATTTTCAGCTTAACGTTTTTTGAAAGGAGTTGGGACATCAAAAGTCTCTGCAATGCATAATAGCATGCATTTCCAGAATTGAGCCTATGTTTAATTTCTTTGTGCATCTCATTCCTATTTGTGATTATTGTTCCTAGGTATTTGAATTCAGCCACTTCCTCAAAATTTCCCTCATTTGTCATTAGCTGTCCATTTCCATTAAATACTGAATTTCTACGTGTGACCATATATTTAGTTTTACTGATATTTACTTCCAGTCCTAATTTCTTAGTGTTACTCAATAGTGTGTGCGTGTTGGCCTTTAGTATCTCCTCGCTATCGGCCAGTAGTACTACATCATCAGCATAAACTAACAGCTTATTGATACCATTCAGTTGTAAGCCTTCCTCATTCTCTAAAGATTTAATGGCATGCTCTAGTACAAAATTAAATAGTAGAGGAGATAGTGCATCTCCTTGCTTCAACCCATTCTGGATTACAAAAGTGCCTGAAAACTGTTTGCCTACACGCACCCTACTCTTTGAGCCATTTAGACACATTCGTATAAGTCTAACTAACTTTTTAGGAATTCCGAACTCCAGCAGGACACTATATAACTTCTCCATCTTAATTGAATCATATGCTTTTTTGAAGTCTACATATAGTTGATGTGCAGTACCATTATATTCCCATTTCTTTTCTAAAATCTGTCTTATACTAAAAATCTGATCTGTTGTAGACCTGTTTCTTCTAAATGCACATTGATGATCTCCTAGAATGTCATCAATATAGGGAGTAAGTCTGCTTACTAATATATTTGTTAGAATTTTGTACGAAGTTGAAAGTAATGAGATGCCCCTGTAGTTGTTGAAATCAGTTTTATCTCCTTTCTTATAGATTGGTACGATAATTGATTCCTTACATTCATCTGGAAGAGCTTATTTTTCCCAAATCATACTAAGCAACCTGCGTATCTTGTCCATCAATTTTTCTCCCCCTGATTTTATCAGTTCTGCTGGGATCTCATCTGAACCTGATGCTTTATACATCTTCAATTTTTCAATCGCCATTTCAACCTCTAATGAACTTGGCTCTGCGACTAGCATTTCTGCTGTCTGTAACTTATCCTCCTCAATGTCCTGTTCTGTATGTACATTTAATAGCTGATTAAAGTAACTTTTCCATCTATTTAATATACTCCTAGAATCTGCAATCATATCCCCATTTTCATTCCGAATGATGTTTGTTCTAGCCTGAAACCCTTTCTTCTCTATACTAATTCCCTGATATAATTCTCTAATGTTCCTATTTTTTGCACTCATTTCAAGATCATTAATCCTCTCTCTCTCAAATATTCCCTCTTTTTACTCTTTAGTAACTTGGTGGTTTCCCGTCTAATACTACCCAATTGCTCTAAATTTACCTCATTTGGCTCGTGTAACCATTTCATTTTTGCTAGCTTTCTTTTCTTCGCAATGTCGGCACATTCCTCATCAAACCATTTCTTGTTTTGCCTCTATTTTAAACAACCAATGCTTTCTGATGCTGACAATTTAATAGTATCTCTTATAGCATCCCATTCTTTATTTATATCAGTCTCTTCTTCGTTTGCCACATTGTCATCTGAAGATTCTAGTAATTCAAATGTATTAGCAATTTTGATTTGGTATTCTTGCCGCATTTCATCATTTTTCAAGTTTTTTAATTCATATTTTTCAGAATCATCTTTAGCATTTGTTCCTCTCATAAGCGATAGCCGTTGTCTGATTTTCACTCTGACCAGATGATGATCCGAATTGCAGTCTGTCCCTCTAACTGATCTAATATCGATGATGCTACTGTGCCAGCGTTTATCCACTAATACATGATCTATCTGGTTCCGAGTTTCTCCATCTGGGGACGTCCAGGTGTATTTATGAATATCCTTATGCTGAAATGTTGTGCTCTTAACAATGAGATTCTTTGATGTGGCAAATGTGACTAATCTAACCCCGTTGTCGTTACTATCTTCATGAAGACTGAATTTGCCTATTTGGTTTGAATATATCTTCCCGCCCCACTTTTGCATTAAAATCTCCTAAGGCAATTTTCATATGGTATCGTGAAAGGCTATCAAATAAGCATTCTAATTCTTCATAGAACTCATCCTTGATCTTGTCATCTTTATCTTCTGTGGGGGCATGTAGTCTTCTCTTGAATAACTAATTGTAAGTAACTCATTGGTAGAGTGGAACACGCAAAAATCTATATTTTAGATCGAAATCCGGTCATTTCTCCATATTTTTCTCTACTTATGTTCTAAGTGGGCCTTACCGTACTGTAGTTCGTTGAGGCAATGTGTTATTATTTAGATTTTAGATTTTTTTTTAGCATATGACCTCACTATGACTGTTGTCCGTTTATATAAAAGCGAGTGCCGCGCGACAATGCTTGACAATGATTAACATGCGGAATTATAGTAGTGGCGGTAGTCGGCATCTTTGTATTTAATTATGTATACACCGTGTTACATTCAAACCTCCCACATTTTAATTGATCATACCTCTCAAAGTATGCAGAATTATGAAAGGAGATTAGTATTAAAAGAAAGAGAAACTCGAAGATTTTTTGTTTTCATTGTTGTAGTTAATTCATCTGTCGCATGTTGGACAATAATGACATAAAACAAAATGGCGATTTCTCAACAACGAGCACAAACTATTTTCTGGTATGCAGAGACGAAGACAATAATTACATTGCAAAGAAAGTACCGTAGAGAATATTGAGGAAATTCACCTGAAGGGAAGACCATTAAGGCATGGCTTGGACTGGAAGCGTTAAAAAAGAATCAGGAGGTGCTCGTACACGTGTTTCAGAAGAAAAGATTGAAGAAATTAGAGCAGGATTTCAGAGAAGTTCACAAAAAATTGATTCGCTAAGCTTCCCGGCAGTTCAATGTACATGTGGGACAGAACGGTGTCCGAAATTGAATACAGACTTGATATTGTTAGTGCTAATAATGGTGCACATATAGAGGTGTTTTAGTGTGTGGCAATGTGTGGCAAAGAAAATTCTTTGAGTTTCTAATTCGTTTAATATCGGCCTCATTTCATAATTCCGCAAAGACTTTGTTAGTTATGATTAATTAAAATAGGGAGGTTTGAATGGGACACTCTGTATTACAGCTGCGGGGAAACAAAGCGAGCCGCTGGACATAGTAAGGCTACAATACAAATCTTCGAGTTGTACCGTGACCCTGGAGTCGACTTAGCTTCTAAGTGAAATGAGTAGCAGAATTATTGGGGCAATATTGTATTGTTCGCACCTTGTGTCGATTGCATAGAAAGGTTGGAAACTTAACCTCCTACTACCATAAGGGCACTCCTAAGCGCTGTAGAGCGTGCACTTTGCCTTTTACATTTAAGACATTCTTCTTCTTCTTTTTATCCTACGTTTACAGCATGTTGGAAAGTGAGTTTTCCCTTCTTTGTCATGTTTATAGGAAACTAGATACGATAAGAAAAGTTAAGTCTCGTAGACTGCGAATGGCAGGATATGCGACACGAATGGAGAATTGAAGAGGGTCATGGAAGTTTCTTATAGATAAAAACAGAAGGAAAACGCCTAGTTGGTAGACCAAGAATGAGATGGGAGAAAAATATTAACCATAATATGAGGGAAGTAGATTATACAGGAGATGATTGGAAAACTCCGAACTTGTGTGCCAACTTAAGATAGAATAGAGCCAAAGGGAGGTTGTAGATCCTCCATGAGGCCATGGGTCCAGCCCAAATAAATGGTGGTTAAGTCATGAGTATGAAAGATTGATGTTTATCGAATGAATAATAATAATAATAATAATAATAATAATAATAATAATAATAATAATAATAATAATAATAACAATGCTTTATAATTACACCATAGCAGACTACATACAGTTATCAGCTTAGAATATATTTCTGAGCTTATTTCCGCGCGGCCATGAAAGTGCTAGGAGTGCGGGTTCGAAAGTGCTAGGAGTTAGTTGTCAAGGTCTTCCTGGAAATCTCCTACCAATAGGAATAGTATCTCCTACCACTTATTCTTGAGATATAGTTATTCCATTGCTGCCTCCTTCTTGAAATTCATTTAATTAATGGTAGAATTTCGCATTTTTTCCGAATGTATATACGTTAAAGACATTCTTATTGTTGCCATCAATACATTACAAGAACAGTTTTCATTCTAGGGGTGAGAGAGTGGTTTTATTACAAAAGCAATTATAAGGAGGGTTGTGGGAGGAAATTAACGGTAAAGATCTCTGGAATATTAGAGTTGGCCTATACCAATTAATTCAAGGAATGAAATTAAGTAAATTGGGTCAGAGGGTGGAATTCTAACCTGGAAATTAAGTGAAATGAGAGAGACTAGAACTCTACCTCAGTAATTGTTCTTGTCTTCTGATTTTTTGTGGTTAGTATCTTATATTATTTTAATGTTTAATCGCTATCCCTGCACAATTTGTTATTCACTCTCTGGGTTCCGAGTTCGCGCCTCAGGCACTCAATGCACGTTTCGTAGCCAGGATAGATTTTTCTTGAAATTAATCCTATTAAAAAATATGTTGTTGTCTAATGTGCTGCGTCTAACACTGAAGTCATTAGCAGTCTTGCTCTCCAATACTTTAAGGTCTTAGAATCTTCATGTTTGACAGCGATACAGTTGTTCAGATGATCTTCGTCCATTTCTTCATCAGGGTGTTTGCATTAACTGCATTTCGGTGAAGGCAGAACATTGTTTTTGTAAAGGTGTTTTGCCAGACAGTCGTGGCCCGTTGTCATCCTAAAATGTCCGACTTCTGTTTTTCTTGGTATGTTCGGTATATCAATATGTTTTATTAGGCATTCCCACTTTTTGTTTCTGGCCACTGTTTGAAGTCTATTGCCATTCATAATTTTGAATTTTAACTTTATTTCTCCATATTCTTCTCCACCTGATGTCAGTCGGATTGTCAGGCAGCGCGACGCCCGCCTTTTACCCCAGAACAAGTGTCTTGTACGCATTTCGGTTTCAGGCTGATTAGACCCCAGGGCATAGTGCAGCCAGAAGATTTCGATAAATTTAAATATCTGACCCCACCGGGACTGAACTCTCGACTTCCGCTAGACTTAACATCTCTATCCAAGGGACAAATTGCCATATACAGTAACATATGCCTTCCCAATATACGTATGTACTGAGGAGAGATTTGAAATTTAATGCAAGAATCTTGCGTGCAACGTGCAATGTAGTGATTAAAAATTGTACATCACCACCTCTCCTGGCCCCGAGATTGAAAATGTTTCATAAATAATGCCACGAGTGATTTCCAAATTATCGATAATTTCACGACTCACGTAGTGAGGAGTGAATTTATCTACAGAATTTGCAAATCAAGAGTGGCACTTGTTAGGACTATTTAACGAATAAAATTAAGCTGTTTACTCACAAACTATTATTTAAATATATTTATTTTAAAATATTTATATATTTAATGTAAACGGCGATGTTTGAAAACAAATGAAAAAGATTGTTATGCTTCATTTGTTCATCACTGCAACCAGATATTATTATTTATTGCCAAAGGATCGCAATATTGTAAGAATGCACCCTAGTGGAGAAATTTATAACCAACAGTATAGGTTATTAATTGATTTCTGATGTCCTATGATGTAAATGATGTAAATATAAATGTGTAAATTATATTTTCTGGAACGTAAATTCCTGGCAAATAATACGTTTAAGAAAGTTGTTTCTCTTTTTCTTTTTGGTATAATCAATTACTACAAATAATTTTATATTATATCCCGCAAGCACTGTCTGGTAATATTCGTGCACTATATATATATATATATATATATATATATATTGTGACTATTTAACTCGTGCCCCAAATGGGAGTCAATGACCAATCATATATTAATTATTTTTATTTACAACCAATCACAGTAGTTTTTCACCTCCAATTTATCAATTTAATTTTATCACTTTAAAATCAATCTCCTCCTTTCTAGCATTCTGAATAGGTCATAGCATTACTTTCTAGCATTCTGAATAGGTCATAGCATTATTTTGCAATGGCTGCATGTAGCTACCAGATTGCATATATGCATATATATGCAAACATATGCAATCTGGTAGCCACATGTAGTCACTGCAGAATAATGCTCTGATCTATTCAGAATGCTAGAAAGGAGGAGCTTGATTTTAAAGTGATAAAATTAAATTGATAAAATCGAGGTGAAAACGACTGTGATTGGTTGTAAATAAAAAAATCATTGATAAATGTGAATAATGCCTAATCTATTCAGAATGCTAGAAAGGAGGAGCTTGATTTTAAAGTGATCAAATTAAATTGATAAAATCGAGGTGAAAAAGACTGTGATTGGTTGTAAATAAAAAAAATCATTGATATGTGATACTCCTATTTGGGGCATGAGTTAAATAGTCATTTAAATTAATTTCTTCTGTTTTTTCTCTTTGTTTTAGGTCCAGAATTAAGACTCTTTCCATCTCTTTTCTTTCAGGTCTCCCTCCCATCCTCTAGTAACTTAACTCTTGCTATGCATACAATTCTATCTGGTGTCACATGGGATATATGTTGATTCCATTCAAATCTTCTTTTTTCACCTATTTCCTGAATATTCAACTTCCTTCTTATTTCTTCCTTTATAATTTGATCTTTCCTTGATGATTTACGTCCAATCCTCCTCAGAATTTTCATTTCGTTTGTTTCTAAAGTTGGTTTTGTTTTAACAGCATCTGTTCTTGTTTCGGAGGCATAGGTCCATATTGGGCGTATCGTTGTTTTTTATATTCATGTTTTATCTTTATTTAAGTACTTGCTTTATTATTCACATACCAGCCACTCTTGCTACTTTATTATCCTTATGTGTGACCTCATTATGTAACGATCTCCATTAGTTATAAATTATTTTAACGTAATTAATTTAATAATTAAGATATTAAACCCCGCCGGGTATCGATCACGGGATTATTTAAAAACAAAAAAATGTACCTGTGATGGCAATCGTCCTGAAAAAATAAAATATTGCTTAAAATATTCAGCTAGAACTAAATACATAGGAATACATTATATAATGCATGATGCAACTGATGACAAATGAGGTAAATTTTTAATAAATGACAATTAAAATACCTAGGAACAATACTTACAAATAAGAATGAGATGCACAAAGAAATTAAACATAGGCACAATTCTGTTATACATTACAGAGACTCTTGTAGTCCCAGCTCCTTTAAAGAAAACGTTAAACTGAAAATATATAAAAATGTTATTCTCTCAGTTATATTATATGGATGCGAAACATGGACTCTTACTTTAAGAGAGGAAAGAAGATTGAGTATTTGAGAATAAAGTTCTTAAGAAAATGTTTGTGTCAAGAAGAGATGAACTGCATAATAGTGAGCTGCACGGTATGTAGGCCTATAGGAAGCCAGATATAATAAGAACACTTAAGTCTCGTAACTGCGATGGGCAGGACAAGTGGCACGAATTGGAAGCTTTTTTGTAGGAAAACCAGAGGGGAAACGTCAAGTTGGTGGATCAACAACGAGGGGAAAATTATATTACCCAAGATTTGAAGGAAATATATTATACAGGGGAGGATTGGAAAACATTAGCTCTGGATAGGGGTGTATGGGTAGCTTAAGAGCACAAATGGGGAATAAAATATGTGCATGGAAGCTTCTTGTAGGAAAACCAGAGGGGAAACGCAAAGTTGATATACCAACAACGAGGGGAAAATTATATTACCCAGGATTTGAGGGATATATATTATACAGGGGAGGATTGGAAAACATAGCTCTGGATAGGGATGTATGGAGAGTTTAAGAGCACGAATGGGGAATAAAATATGTGCATTGAAGCTTCTTGTAGGAAAATCAGAGGGAAAACGCCAAGTTGGTGGATCAACAATGAGGGGAGAATAATATTACCCAGGATTTGAGGGAAATATATTATACAGGGGAGGATTGGAAAACATAGCTCTGGATAGGGATGTATGGAGAGCTTAGGATAGGGATGTATGGAGAGCTTAAGAACACGAATGGGGAATAAAATATGTGCATTGAAGCTTCTTGTAGGAAAATCAGAGGGAAAACGCCAAGTTGGTGGATCAACAATGAGGGGAAAATGATATTACCCAGGATTTGAGGGAAATATATTATACAGGGGAGGATTGGAAAACATAGCTCTGGATAGGAATGTATGGAGAGCTTAAGAACACGAATGGGGAATAAAATATGTGCATTGAAGCTTCTTGTAGGAAAACCAGAGGGAAAACGCCAAGTTGGTGGATCAACAATGAGGGGAGAATAATATTACCCAGGATTTGAGGGAAATATATTATACAGGGGAGGATTGGAAAACATTAGCTCTGGATAGGGATGTATGGAGAGCTTATGTCCGCGCGGACATGAACCTTGGGTTCGATAAAGCAAGTGAGTTAGTCAGTTAGTTTGGCCTTTTGGAACAAGTCCCATTTTGAAAGCCCTTTCAAAATACCTATTGAAAATGTAACTAGTTCGATATGGTCTAGCTTAATATTTTAATCAATATTTTATTTATTGTGGACGACTGCGATCACAGGTAAATGTTGTATATTTTAAATAATAATTAAGTACAACCCCAAAGATGGTATATAATGTTTTTAAAAGTATAGATCATGGGATATAAACCATCACTGTAAGGCCCTGGGGTCATAGCAGACATAAATAGTCTATATTTAAAAGGGAGAGTTAATTCTACGAATATGAAAGAAAGATGTAATGATAGATGTATCTTTAATTAACACAAAAATTGTAATGATGTCAGGTAATTAGAAACAGAGATATAATCTCTTCATTATGAGCTACTTTTTTTTACCTCTCTTCTCAACCAACTTCCCTTAAGCTGTCAGAGATTTTAATTTCTATCTCAAATATTACAGTTTTTCTTGTGTTATCTTAAAATGGAAACAATGATATTTTAAAATACGTCACTGATATCTTGTCCTAAGTGATTAATATACCTATAAATAAGGGTTTTATCTGGAATACATTGAACGAAGTCTATTTTTGATGTCAGATACAAATTATATTTTTTACACACATTAGACAGCTTCATTTATTTATAGAAATCGCGTTTTAAACATTACGTACGATAACATTTGAATAATAGAATTTTAATCTATTTTAAACAAAAGAAGAATGCAAAGTCATCTTTTAATTAGAATGACAAAAGTGAACTGTAAAATGTTACAATAAAACTGTCCACTTTTTGGACAGTGTAAGTAAATTCTTCTCTTATCTTGTCAAAACAATTAAACACTCATTCTAACATATCAGATTTTCTTTTGTTTTGAAGTGTAATTTTAAATCCTTTTAATTAGTAAAATCTTCTGTCAACTTTTTTTTGTTCTTTGCAATTCCACTCTTGTCAGAGAGAAATAGCATTTAAAATTCGCATCGTTGTCGCTTACTCATAAGGCCCGGATTCAATATCTAGTCGTGTTGGATTTTTGTTGATTTTTCAAAGCTTTTCTCACTTCTAAGACAATTGCTAAGAATTTTAATGGCACAAATTAGCCGAAAACCCATCTGGCCATCATTATTATAATCGTCACTTTTATTACGAATGTATGTGAATGGTGTGTTTCGTCTTAATTGTTGTGTTGTTTTGGAGGAGACCCTGACATTGAGCTGGGGAGACCCTCTATGTCCTGTGTTATCAAAAAATAGTATGTGTGTGATCCTTAGTTAAAATCACTCTCCGACAGGCCATATTACTTAAAGCCCGGGTAGTGTGTGTCATGTAAAAGTTGGCTACCTATAAGGTGAGAGATTAAAGTGCGATCCATCCATCCATGGCAATTCTGCCCGAGGGTAGATCTTTCACTGCAATCATAGCATTTTCGTGTTATGCTTTGCAGCTTTATAGGGAATATAGATGTGGTAGCTTCCCGTTGCTTTCCACACCGATGAAGGATGATGATGATAATTATAAGAATGATGATGATGATAGCCGGATGATTTTCGGGGACCGTTGAGCCCTAAGCTTCCTGACATTTGTCTTACAGGTGAGGAAAAACCCGAAAAAAAACTCACCTAGGAGCCTGTCCCGACCGGGAATCGAACCCGTGCCCGCTGCGTGACAAGACAGCACGCTACCTCGAGACCACAGCGGTGGACAAAGTGCGATAATGGAATAAGAAAGTATTGTGAAGAGTCGTATTGACGGCGTTTAAATTACGCGGGAAAGGCGGGAATATCGGTCTCGAATTGGTTGGAATAGATTTGCGAGTCGCTATCGCAATCAGAAGATCCGCGCAAACCACGAAGTATCTGGGCCCTCTGTCCAGATAATTCTATCGACATCATCTTTCCCTTTCGGGAATGATCGATGACCGGAGGCTTCTATGTTTCGAACTCTATCGAACCTAAGCCTAGAAAGTTCTTGACCACCTATATAATACGTGGCGAAGATGGAGGTCAGTTGGTTGTAAATCAGCGGCGATATAGTGAACAACGAGATAGGACAAAGTGTAGTGAGTGAACTCATATGTAACTGTAAAATAATTATGTAACAAATAAAGTTTGAATGAAGATAAATTATTAGTGGAAAGTGTGAACAAAGTGTTAAAGATAATTTGTAGAAGTAAATAAATTAGATTTTAATCGAAATGTGAGTGTGTACTATTTACGCCGAAACAACGTGAGAACGAACCCGGCCACATCTGATTCAGTATTTTAAGCTAAATGACAATACACCTCAGAACTTCTTTCACCATCTGTTTTACAATAGTCAGTATTTGAGCGACTTTATTATCATAAGTATTGTCACGAGAGATTTCCAAAAACATCGATAAATCATTCGTTACATTTTGTTAGGACTATTTAACGAATAAAATTAAGCTGTTTACCCAAAAATATTATTTTAATTATAGTTACCGGTATTTTAAAATATTTATAAATTTAATGTAACGGCGATGTTCGAAAACAAATCAGAAATGTGTGGTTGTGTTTCATTTCTTTATTCACTGCAACTTGAACATACTATTTATTGCGAAATAGGTTCGCAATATTATAATAATGTACCCTACTAGAGAAAAATGAATCACGTCAAACTGTATATTATAACCAACATTATAGGTTATTAATTTATTTTTTAGTAAACAACTCAGTAAAATATTTATTTAAAAACCCAATTATAGAAAGCACAATTATCAAATGTGTTCACTATTTGCTATATTCAATGCATTCAATGCATTCAATGCATTGTTGAAGAGTCAGTCACTGCAAAATAATGCTCTGACCTGTTCAGAAATATTAAAAAGGAGGACCTTTCTTTATCACAAAAGCAAGAGATGGTTAGAGAATTGATAAAAGAGTGAGGTGAAACACGACTGTCATTGGTTGTAAAACAAAATTAATTGAAACGTGATTGGTCATTATCTCCCATTTGTGTCATGTGTAAGGCTATATATTCCCTCTGTTTATACATGGCTAAAACATAAATTTTCACGAGTTAGAAAATGTATCATTGCATATTTTTACACATTTGATTATAATTACGCATTTTTACATATTCTAAAAATGTTGTATATAAAACTACATATTCTGCCAAATAAAAATTTTTTTGTAAGTATAAAATAATTTAAAACAGTCTGTGTAACAATATTTTACATTAAAACAACTGAGATACCTGATTTTACATTGAAAACACTTCTTACAACCTATGCAAAACCTGATGATAAACGGTCAAAGAAGAATTCCATTTCCTAAATACGATAAACATAGATACAGCAAGACACTGAAGACTTGGGTATATGGATCTATGTTACAATATCTCTATTAAAGCCTGAACGATGTACTCTGTTTATAATGAAATCGTATAAATATATAGGGGGCACGCAGTGGTTACGGCAATACCTTATAAGCTGGAAGGTCGAGACCCGATAGGGTCAGAATTTTTAAACTGTTTAACCTTTCTGGCCTTGAGTCGACTTAGCCTCTAACAAAGATCAATAACATACGAGGAGTAAAGGCGGCTATGACACATGACTGATATCTCTTGTCCAATGTCTACAAAGTTGAGAGCCTTAGCCTCCCAATATTCCTAGGTAGGATCACTTTATAATTGAAACATGACAACACCTTCTTATCACGTTATCAAACATTTAACCGTCCAATACCTTCAAACTTGGTCTATCTTAAAGTTAATGTTAATATGAAATTTGTACAAAACTTAAATTGTAATGTATTTAATATTACATATTTTAAGGAAATTTTATATAGTCTTACATGTTTTACATAATATTATTACATAAATATGTACACTTAGCGACAAAAAGAACGAGCCGCTGCAAAAAAACAGAGTTCCTGTCATGGCCTACTGCGCGTAGCCATAGCTGCGGTTCACGAGGTAACGCATTGTTAAATGTTTTAAATACGCTCTATTTGGTTTTAATCATCTTAAATAGTTAAAGAGCAGTGAAAGAGACTTGTTTCTAGATATTTACAAGTGTTCAACAAATGCAATATTACTCAAATTGCGACATTTTAAATAAAGTTCAATTCTCATTCATAGTACAAAAGTAAACACGGCATCTAGTATCCGGCGTTCGAGTAGTGTAGATCGTTAAACTACTTACAACGACACGAAATATATGTGAAAGTCAGGGTTCGAATCATCCGACATTTTTTTTTATTCATTTGTATTTTCGCAAAATACATCCTATAACACTTAATTTCTGCCACATAATCTACGTCCACTCTACACTATTTTAAGTAATATTCCTGCCTTCGTAAACTCTGTAACACCATTTAGCTATCGGTATAAATGTAATTGTGTGTGCAGTACTAAAATGTATGTAATAAAATATAATATAGCTTCATATATTTATGAGTTTATTTACTTATTACGTATTAGAGAGGAAAAAGTTTGACCCTTCAATTAAAATATTTGGTTTATATATGTCAAGTCCAGCATAGTAACAGCCCATAGATGATTGGCTATAATAAAAAAAAAATAATAATAATAATAATAATAATAATAATAATAATGAGATTACCAAATGATATAATTACTTGGGGATAAAAATTAACTCAAAATGTACCCAAGAAAAATAAGATAAAAACTTTAAAAAGCTTTCGGCATAGTGAGATGTTTTATTATACTGCAAACCTGTTTATAAATAAATAAATAAATAATAATATTAATAATAAAAATAGTAATACTTCCAAATAGTTAGTACTTTTTTTCTTTAAGAAAAGACATACGGAATAAAATAGACAGCATTTTAACAATTTAAAAAAACTTACCTATCCGGGAATCGAACCAGTAACCTCTTGCATACGAATCAAGCCACTAAGCACTAAGCTAAGCTTTCGCCTCGTTGTGGCGTTTAGAAAGAATGCTCTTGAAGGAAGAAGGGAAACGTATTGTAGCTCTACTGTGCTATTAGTTTACTTCTGTGAATCGCGCGTTACAACTTTAAATATTCGAGATCGAGAGTCGGCCCATTCTTTTTGTCACTAAATGTACATATTTTGCATATTAATAGAGGAAAACTTGTTTAATCCGGAACGTGAATAATGCGGAAATCTCTCCAATGTGAATAAATTTATTGGTCCCGGCAAAATAGTAATTTTACGTGAATTTATTTTGTATAAAACGGAATCTGTCCAACGCGGAAACGGAAGGATATTTCTACACAATTCATAAAATAAATGTTTATAAGGCAGAAAGATAGAGAGAGAAATAAAATTACAGTAGTTTCCACTTCATTGAATTCCCGTGAGGCTAATTAACAATAATAAGTGATGATTCCTGCCGTCGGGGTGACGTAGAGTGTCTACATGTATCTGGAATTTTCTTTCGGCCTAACTGCACACCCTTTTGAGAAATCGAGGTTTGTTTAACAAATATTTGTATGTGACATCTGTCTTACAAATAACCAGTGCACTGTAAAATCTAAAATTTGTTTAAGATCTGAGATCGATTGTGTACGTATCTTTCACAGGTAGCGTTCTGAATTTACGAAATAAAGATGGCTAAATCGTATGTATAATTATCATTAAACGAAAAAGTGAAGGTGATTGAACATAAAAACAAACTCTCAGTACGCGAAATAATGACTAAATTTAAATGCAGAAAACCCCAAGTTTATGAGATTTTAAAACACACAGAAAAAATGAATGATCGGATGCAAGGAAATGGTCAAATGAAGAGAGAAAAAATGAAGAAATCAACGAGGTGTGTTTTATAAGTCCACGAACAAAAATCTCCAAATTTCCGGACCGATGCTCCAAAGTCAAGATCAGCTGTTGCTACATCCCTAGGGAATATAGGGAATAACGATTTCAATGCATCTTCAGGTTGGTTGTGTACAGTTTTAAAAGACGACACATTGTAGTGTGGAATGAAATTTGCGGGGGATGAAAGGATGTGGACGAAAGTATAGTTAGTGAGTGGAAACCGAAACTGCATACTTTAATTTCAGGATACGCGCCTAAGAGACATTTTTATTGCTGACGAAAGGGGACTGTTTTTTTTCGCGCGTTGCCTACGAAGTCGCTCGTACATACTATCCTTCACTTTCCAACGGCAGCGGAATTACAGTTAATCCAAGGTACATAAAAATACATATGCGGTGCTTTATCATCTAAGATTGATTAATTTTTGTTTGTCTTTTATAATGCGGAATGTTGTCTAATGTGGAAAGAAAAATTGGTCCCATGCGATTCCGCTTTGAACAAGTTTTACTGTATTACATAAAAATCGTAGCCTGAGTCATGAGTTAAATAGCCTTTAAAATGAGTCAACACTTAACTGAATCATAGCAACACTGTGGTATGAAACAAGTTACTGTTTGAACCTGGCTTTATTTATGATTGTGTTTTCTGGTTCTTAACCCAGTGAGGCAGAGTGAGGCGTTAGTTTACATGACGTAATGAGGCGGTATAATTGCACCGAGCTAACTAATTAAGACCAAGTTACACAGACTTGGGGGTAAATTAAATCTCGTCTATAAAAACCGTTGTAACGATACACCATTAATATCAGTTTATGCTTGACTCCGTTACCTTCATTTTTCATCAGACTCTGTTCTCTTCATTACTTTAAACTCTGCACATCTTCATTAACCTATGTTTTCTTAATGAATAATAATAATAACAACTTATTTAAAGAAACTGAAAAAGATTGGTAGAATTGAAGATTACAGAAAATTCACTAATCGATCCAACAGCAACATTAATTATTCAAGATGAAAACATAAGGTTCAAAGTTTTGACCATTCTCATAGGCTAGTGGTCAGCATTTCTGACTGCAGTTCATGAGGTCCCGGGTTCGATTCCCGGTCCATCCATAGGAACTTTTCCTTCTTCTTCCTAGTCATAATTTGTAGGATTTTCATCCTGTTTATTTCCAAAATCACTCCTCGGAGGAAGGCGTATTGGATGTGCATTCACTGTCTATCCACATGTTGGCTGGTCTTCCTCTTGTTCTTCTCCCATCCATTGGTCTATCTTCATTAGCTCTTTTTGCAAGTTTGGTTGTCTTCCATTCCTTCTATATGACGCTTCTAATATTTTCATCTATCTAGGGCCTATAATCAATTTCGTTATGTCTTGAATTATTCCTCAAAGGGAATTATTCCTGTGGTTGCCAATGGTCTGGAATATAGGTTAAGTTTAGGTGAAGAACTCTCCTGGCGCTTCATTATTATTTATCACCTATCATACCATCGGGGTAACGTAACTCCTCTTTCCAGATGCCTCAACAAAAGAAATGGATTACAATTCTACCAATGCCAGGGTAAAAAATCAGAAATGGTATCAAAGACAACCTGGGGCATTAGACAAAAAAAAAAGATGAATATACACAAAAATCCAAACGTATTATCTCGGAAGAAGAGAAGAAAAGAATATCAGAAAGAATGAGGAAATACTGGACACTAAGAAAAGAACATGACACAGAGAAATAATTGATCCAACTACCCCAAAGAGGGTGAAACGAATTAAAAAAATAATAATAACAATAAAAGCAACTACAAGTCAGTGACCAAGCTAAAAACACTGTATGAAGCAGAAACACTAACCATGAATTCCAAAAGCCAAATGGAGAAACTTGAGATAAAGCGAAGGAAAATTTTAAGGAAAATCATAGGACCAAGATTTCAAGATAAATAGAAATGATAATAATACTAATAATAACAATGGCAATACTGATAGTAGCAGTAGCAGTAATGTTAATAATAATAGTACTAACATTAACAATGACAATAACTATAAATAAGAAAAATAATGAAGTCAGTAAGTATAATAGTAATAACAGTAATAATGATAATTACACTAATAATGTTAGCAATAACAACAGTGTTATACCTTTAAACGTTCCTTTAGGGTTTCTCGACTAATCTGATTTAGATACGCTTATTTTCCTACAGACGTCAAGGAACATAGCCTCTATCCCATCGCGGCCGATAGTAATAATAATTATTTATTTATAAGCAGATTTACAACGTAATAAAACATCGTCCTGTGACGAAAGCATTTTAAATGTTTATCTTCTTTCTCCATGCTTCTCTATCTTCCCATTCCAATTCTTCCAGATCTATCTCCCTCATACCTCTTCTTATATCATCCATTCATTTAAATCAAGGTCGACCTCTCTTTCCTTTCCCAGGTGTAATACATTCCAAAGCTTCCCTGAATAGTCATTTCTCTGGCATTCTATATATACACGACCGTACCAATCTAATACGGGGTTTTGGACTTTCATTTGTTATCGGATGATTGTATTTCTGATTTTTTTTTTTTTCAATTTCGAATGTCTAGTTGAGCGTCTAAGACAATATATTATTATTAATAATAATAGTAATAATAATAATAATAATAATAATAATAATAATCATCGTCATCATCATCATCATGAACAAATTCGTTTTAGCCATGTGGCCTGTACGATAAACCTACCGAAGATGGTCTTGATCTTTCCACCGTTGTTTTGGTCTTCCTTGGTCCCTATGTCCAGTTGGGGTATATTGGAATGCCAATTTTGGAAGTATATTTCTTGCCATTCTCCTCAGATGATTTTTCCATTCTTGTTGGTATCTTTGTATATCTTCATTTAAACTTGTTACTCCAAGTTTTCCTCTGATAATAGTGTTCCTTTGGTGTAATAATAATAATAATAATAATAATAATAATAATAATAATAATAATAATAATAATAATAATAATTTAATTGTATAAATCAAGATATCATGGGTTGCCGCATACTTGATACTTTTAAGATAATTGAAGACCGAGAAAAATCTTCCCCCTTCGAATGTGGATTTATTCCCAAGAATTCTGCTCGCCTACCATTTTCACTTCAATTTTTTTCTAATTGCAGTTATCTTCTTAATTTTCGATATAGAGATTCCACTTCTCACGCTTATAGAGTTGCCTGTTGTCAAATAATTATATTTTTCTCCAGAGTTATATTTACTCTCTTTTCTCATTTTCTTTTTCTAGCTTGTATATTTTATGTTTGAATTGTTAAATCTAGATTAAAATCAAAATATTTTGTAAATAATAATTATAATGTAGACATAGTATGGGATATTTATTTTTAATGTAACTAGATGAATCATTTTTGTATTTTTTTAACCTGGTTGAAAGGTAGACAAGGCCTTAATTCTGCCAGGTAAAATAAAGCTATTATTATTATTATTATTATTATTATTATTATTAATTTACAATAATTTGCCTATTATAACATTCATGCAGGTTTTAAGTGCCAGTAAAATAAATTATTTCAAATTATTTTTATATTATAATATGTATAAAAAATATATATATTATAATTAAATATTTTTGACACTGAGTAATGCAAGCTTAATATGACAAGATAAGAAAAATAAATGCCTGGACGAGATTTGTACCCGGACCTCTAAGTTGATATCTCAGTGCGCTACCACTTACGCTACCAGGTGAATCCAGAACAAACATTTATTTTTCTGATACCATATTCTCTATTATTACCCAATGTAGCGGGAACTAGGTCTCCACTGCCCACCTAGTAGCTACTATAACCTGTCAGCCAAGTAACGGAGAATATGTTTACTTTATAGCAGTGAAGAACTCTTCTGCAAGCCGGGAAACTGGAAAATTTGAAGGAAGAAATGAGAAGAAACAAAGTGGATGTGAGGGAAATATCAGAAGTGCTGTGGGAAACGAAGTGGGGAAGTAGTGAGTGATAGAATGTAGAATGTTTTATTCCAGTGGTGATTCCAAAGGAACTCATGGTGTCGGTTGTATGTATTATTGAGAGACGACGTGTGAAAGAAGTGATATCATTGCGTTATGTGGATAATCGGATAATAATGGTGAGGTTACAAGGGAAAAAAGTGGACTTGGTGATAGTGCAAATTTACATGTTCCATAGTGAGTTAGCAGATGAAGTGGAGGAAGATTTGACAAGATAGAAGAGATTGTTGAGAAAGAGAAGAAGGGGGCAT
Organism: Diploptera punctata; assembly: GCA_030220185.1. Lineage (NCBI taxonomy): Eukaryota > Metazoa > Arthropoda > Insecta > Blattodea > Blaberidae > Diploptera > Diploptera punctata. Next base: position 31,541 of record JASPKZ010004214.1, on the reverse strand, counting down.
GTGTTATCCTAATGGGTGGCTGGAATGCTGTAGTTGGAGAAGGACAGGATGGAAGTACAGTTGGAAGATATGGATTAGGAAAAAGTAATGAGAGAGGTGAATCACTGGTGAGTTTCTGTAAAAGGAATTCAATGATAATTGGAAATACAATGTTTCAACAGCATAAAAGAAGAAGATACACATGGATAAGCCCTGTGGACAACAAACGATACCAGATCGACTACATACTGATACAGGAAAGATTCATAATTGCTTGAAAAATGCGAAGACCCTACCAGGAACAGATATCAATTCAGACCATGTCCTACTAATAGGCGATGTAGATATTTGCCTGAAGAAGATAAGAGGAAGACAGGAAACAAAGAGGTTTGACTTGGAGAAACTCAACTGAAGAGGAAAGGAGAAAATTCCAACAAAATTTTCAGAAGAAAGCCTCTACCATGGAAATCTCATATGGCAATACAAAGGAACACTGGAGTCATTTGAAAACCTCTATACAGATAGCTGCAGATGAAACAATAGGATACAAAGAGAGCAAGAATATTAAGAAACCTTGGGTCACAGAAAAAATGTTGGAGAAGATGGAAGAAAGAAGAAAAATGGAAAAATAGCAATACAGAAGAAGCCAAAAGAAACTACAGGAAACCAAACAATGAACTTAGAAGAGAAACTGACAAGGCAAGGGAAGAATGGATGAAGCAGAAATGTGAAGATCTAGAGAATCTGGAGAGGAAAGTAAAATATGATTTAATGTACCAGGAAGTTAAAGGCTTGGACTATGGAAAGAAGAGCAGGAAAACTATGTGGTTGATTGAGGACGAAAATAATGAAGAAATAATAGACAAACAGGGAATTATGAATACATGGGAAAAATATGTAGAAGAGCTATATGAGACAAGAAATCGTCCGGCTAACTTGGATATAGAAAATGAAGAAGACTTATCAGAAGATGAAAAAGGATTTTCAATTCTGAAGGAAGAAGTTGAACTAGCAATTAAGGAAATGAAAAATGGTAAAGCAATAGGGGTAGATGGAATCCCCATTGAATTAGTTAAATGCTTGGGTGAAGGAAAGAAGGAAATTTTGCGTTTATGCAACAAGATATATAAAGAAGGTGAATGACCCGAAGAATTGACTGAGACAGTGTTAATACCAATACCGAAGAAAACAATGCAAAGAAATGTAAGGAGTTCAGAACTATCAGCTTGATATCACACTCTGCAAAGATTCTCCTGCGAACACTAAATCGACGTTTACGTTCTACGATGGAAAGCGAATTGGAAGAAGAACAGTTTGGCTTCAGGAAGGGAAAAGGTACAAGAGATGCAATTGGATTGATACGAACAATAGGAGAAAGATATATAGAAAAAGATAAAGACGTTTATGCAGTATTTGTTGACCTGGAAATGGCCTTTGACAGAGTAAATTGGAATAAACTCCTGAAGATCTTGAAGAAAATTGGCGTGAACTGGAAGGAGAGGAGGCTCATAAGTAGTCTTTATATGAAACAGCGAATAAAAGTGAAGATAGGAGAAGAAATGTCAGAGGGAAGAGAAATTGGAAGAGGGGTGAGGCAAGGATGTCCTCTATCACCTACCCTTTTGAACATCTACCTGGAAGACCTAATGAAGAACTGCTTCAGTAATATGGGAGGCGTAAACATGGGAGGAAGAAGAATAAAGTGCATAAGATTTGCTAATGATATGGCTTTGCTAGCAGAAGATGCAATGACATTGAGGAACATGCTGATGGAGCTGAATGATAAGTTAGAGGATTATGGGATGAAGATAAATATAAATAAGACAAAGGCCATGATTATAGGAAAGAAACCAAGGAAGATAAACATGAAGATTAAAGATGAGGCCATTGAGCAAGTGGAGAGCTTCAAATACTTGGGTTGTACTATCAGTGGTAACATGAACTGCAGTCAAGAAGTAAAGCAGAGGATAGCAATGGCAAAAGAAGCTTTCAACAAGAAGAGAAGCATTTTCTGTGGACCTATGGCAAGAGAAATAAGAAAGAAGCTAGTGAAGTGCTTTGTGTGGAGTGTAGCATTATATGGTGCAGAGACGTGGACATTACGACGGAATGAGGAAAACTGACTGAAAGCTTTTGAGATGTGGATATGGAGAAGAATGGAACGTATAAAATGGGCAGACAAAGTAAGAAATGAAGATGTGTTAGACAGAGTGGGTGAAAGAAGAAATATGCTGGAACTCATAAAGAAGAGGAAAAGAAATTGGATTGGCCATTGGCTAAGAAGAAACTGCCTGCTGAAGGATGCTCTAGACGGAATGGTCAACGGAAAGAAAGTTAGAGGCAGAAACAGACATCAGATGATAGACAATACTTACTTACTTATTCACTGGCACTATCGAACCCGTAGGTTCATGGCCGCACGGACATAAGCTCTCCTCGCTATCGGCCAACAATACTATAGACAATATTAAAATAAATGGTTTGTATGCAGATACAAAAAGGAAAGCTGAGGAAAGTGGAGAATGCTGAGTTTGCAGTGAAAGACCTGCTCTTGAGCAGAACACTATGAATGAATAGCAGTGACTTTTTTATTTTTTATTTTTCTTATCTTGTCACATATATATATATATATATATATATATATATATATATAGGTTTATGTGTTAATTTATACTAAATTTAACAACTAAAAGAGACAGAGTAGAAAGTAGAAAAAAATTTAATGAAATAAAAGTAGTAATTGCACAATAAATTTCATTGTTTGACAGAGGGAAATTAATTATCTGACAACAAGTAATTGAACAAGTGAAACTCGTTATATGTCATTGGAATAAAATGAGAAAAAAAGTATTTTCCGAAAATCAGTGAAATCGAAGCATTAAAGAGGTAATCTACATACACAAATACACACAGACATATATATATATATATAGCCTACTTTTTTCTCAACTCCTTTGAAAAAACGTTAAACTGAAAATATATAAAACTATTATTCTACTAGTTATATTATATGGATGCGAAACATGGACTCTTACTTTAAGAGAGGAAAGGAGATTACGAGTATTTCAGAATAAAGTTCTTAGGAAAATTTTTGGACCAAAGAGAGATGAACAGACAAGTGAATGGAGAAGACTACATAACGGTGATCTACATGGTCTTTATAGGAAGACTGATATAATAAGATCAGTTAAGTCTCGTAGACTTTAAGCCGTGGGTCCGGAGTTTCAAGATTATGAGGCTCGTAAAAGATCCTTAAGCCTGAATAAAGAGGCATCCAAACAAAATTTACCGACTTTCAACATCCTAGTAATACCTTAGTTGCCTGTTAGATGTCTCATTGGGTCGATGTGTTGACCGCAGGCCATCCATGATATCTATGAGCAAGTATGGTAATTAAAATTAACTTGGTCTAGTAACTCCTTACAAAGGAGAGACTATGGCTCAGTGGGTTTCGCCATTATATATATTTATATAGATAGATGTGTAAATAAAATAAAATAAAATAAAATAAAATCTAAACGAATGTCACAGATAATAATTGGTTACTTCGACATTCGTGGAACATGATTTGAACTGTAATATAAGGGTATGTTGAGGTGACCTTGAAAAGTGGGGAGAATGTCATGTTCTGGTTTTGTAAACGTGAGAATTAGCGACGTCCCACACCACTGTCCCAGGGAAACACCTGTCATGACTTGGTATTAACATCATACCCCTGTAGAGCATGGTCTCGCCCTGCCGCTGTATTGTCATGTCACCCTCAACCCCTCCAGGGAGCCTTTATTGACACCTGCAACCTCCGTCACTCCATCACCTACAAACTGCAAGTATTTATATATATTACACGCCCGAATTAAATCTGCACGCGGAAAATATGCTAGGAATGTGTTGTTGATCCTCTATTCCATATCTTACTATGTTGCCATGTGTTGTGTTATTTGACTGGGTAAAAGAGCTGACAAATACTGTGCTTTTTAAATGATCCGTCACGTACAGTAGTCCGTACCAAAATCCGGCAACCATAGGGCCTATATTGATATTTCACATGTGTTTAGGGATTCTCCCTTCCATAGGTCAATGGTTTGACGACACTAGCGCTAACACACATCCCCTCCAGCCGTGCAGACTTTACTTGGGCGAGTAATAAAAATGAGTGTCCTTTGAGACCATCTGTCCTCTGTGGACTTAAAAACTACTTGACCGATTTGTATGCGGTTGTTACCATCATTTAGAGCATTTTTCTGGGACGGATATGTTATCTAAGTACTATAGGAATCGGTACACTAAAAAACTAGCTTTCTGGACTCTTAAATGGCTTACGCTGCCTAAATCATAACAAATACATCAAATTAATGTAGGCATAGGGCTACACAGAATTGAATATCTAAAAAATCTACAAACAAATTCTTTTAAGGATAACTCACAATAACTATTTTCTGTCCTTTAGCTCGGAATAAGTAGATTCCTGGGCAATGCTGGGTAATCAGCACGGGGTATCTAAAATAATTACGATACAAATTTATAATTATATTTCTTTTTACTTATTCAACTAAACATAAAAAACACATTTAATTTATTTAGGCGTAGCAGCGCACGCCAGGTATTAGCTAGTTAGGCCTACATATATGTATGTCCACCGCTGTGGTCTCGAGGAGCATGCTGCCTTGTCACGCAGCGGGCCCGGGTTCGATCCCCGGTCGGGGCAGTTTTTCTGGGTGAGGTTTTTATCGGCGTTTTTCCTCACCTGTAAGACAAATGTCAGGAGAACTTTAAGGCCCAAACGGTCTCCGAAATCATATGGCCATCATCATCATCATCATCATCCTTATCGTCATCATCATCATCTTTCACCGGTGTGGAAAGCAACGGGAAGCTACCACACCTACAATTCCCTATTAAAGCTGCAAGCATAGCATGAAAATGCTATGATTGCAGTGAAGGACCTGCCCTCGGACAGAATTACTATGGATGGATGGATATAAATATGAGTGTCTGTGAGTCTGTCTGTCTGTCCTTTATGTACTTAAAAACTACTTGACCTATTTCAATGGGGTTTTCACCATCATTTTGAGAATTTTTCTGCGACAATTAACGTATATAACATAGGCCTAGTACCGTAGTATAACTATAGGGCCGGATCTTAAAAAAAGTGTATTTGGCGTAGTAAAAAAATCGCTTTTTGTACGTTTAAATGTTTTACGCTGCGTAAACCACAAAAAAATACACCAAATTAAAGTACACAGAATTGAATATCGAAAAATCTACAAAAAGTCTGTGAGTCTATCTTCTACGGATAACTCACAATAACCATTATGTCTTTCAGCTCATTGTTGGCATGAAGATCGGGTTAAGAAGATTTTCGGACAATGCCGAATTATCAGCACTTGGTATCTAAAAATAATTACGATCTATATTTATACTTAATTTTCTGTTTACTTATTCTACTAAATATAAAAACACATTTAACTAATTTAGGCACAGCAGAGCATACCAGGTATGTATATACATGTGCGTACATACATTTTATTGAATAATTCAGGATTTTAGCCAATAATGTTGTACCTATGCATATATTTGTGTGTGTTCTCATGAAAAGGTGCCTCTTGGCGAGTTTCAAATTAATCGCATTTTTGTAAGACCAGCCTCATCGGTTAGTGGTCAGAGTTTCTGACTGCAGTTCATGAAGTCTCGGGTTCGATTCCCGATCAGATCATAGGGATTTTTCTTTTTGGGAATTATTCCTGTGGTTGCCCATGATCTGAATTTATGTTAAGTTGAAGTTTTAGTACTCTCCTAGTACTTCACTATAATTTTTTATCACCCATCATATCATCTGGGTAAAGCAACTCCGCCTTCTAGTTGCCCCAAAACAAACTGGACAAAAGTAGGCTATAACTAACTATTGTATCGCTGGCTTAACTTAGCAGAGAGAGAGATGGAGATACAAGGGTAGATCGTTGACCACTTTAGTCCAGATACAATAGAAAGAACCCACCCTGTTATCAGTTTTCCTCTTCTCCTTACCCCTTTAAAATCTGGTGAAGAAAAGCCGTCAACACTGATGCGAGTGAGAGAGGTGAGTACAGTTGTCTCATTCTACAAATTTCTCGTAAAGTTAAACCAGATAGACTATAACTCAGTGGCACTGTCGAAGCTGTAGGTTCATCGCCGCGCGGACATAAGCTCTACATACATCCTATCCAGAGCTAATGTTTTCCAATCATTCCCTGTATAATCTACTTCCCTCAATCATAGTTAATGTTATTCTCTCAGCTTATTCCTGGTCTACCAACTTGGCATTTTCCTCTGGTTTTCCTACAAGAAGCTTCCATGCACGTCTTTCATTCCCCATTCGTGCCACACATCCTGCCCATCGCAGTCTACGAGACTTAACTGTTCTTATTATATCTGGCTTCCTATAAATTCATGTAATACACTGTTATTCAGATTTCTCCATTCGCCTGTATGTTCATCTTTCTGTGGTCCAAAAAATTATTATTATTATAATTATTATTATTATTATAATTATTATTATTATTATTATTATTATTGTTGTTGTTTTTTGTCGTGAAATGGATGGTATCAATGACGTGGTCTTCTTCTTCCTGTAGCTTGGTTGTTAAGAGTCTGATAACCTACCATTTTCTATTCAGATTTATTTTCGTATATTTGTTATATTTTATTTTCTAACAAGAAATGAAGGTATATAATTTGAAATTGGAAAGTCTGACTTTCTCTTGTGAATTGAAGAAATAAAAATTTGTTCCCATTCCTTTTTTAACGAAATAAATGCTGGGATAGAACACGATTAAAATTGGATAAAAACTAAATCTTTTTTTTTTCTAGAAATAACTGAAATACAGAAATGCTTTTAATGAAATTCCCTGGTGTCGTTGTAATGTCAAGTGGTTGAAGATAACGGGGGTGGAATTAAATGGCGTGCTCCCCTATTCCACTTTTATTGGAAACCAAAGAGAAAACGTTCAGAAACACACATCCTTCCCTCGAATTTTACAACAACAAAAATCAGCTTATATGTAGTACTGAAATCCTGTTATGTAGAATCATATATGTATAATGTTTACATTAACCGTGTACAGAGTGATTAGAACTCGTGTCACACATATATTTGGGCTGTTGAAAGGACTTCATACATAAGAATTTGTGACCGGAGACGAATAGGATATTTTAGGAACACACTGATATTTTTTTTTTGGACTGATAGGTCATACAAGCGAAAGATACATTGCCTCTGCTTCTTATACAACAGTTTGTCAACCTCATCATCTCTTTATCTTTCTACGCGCTTCCATTCAATATCTTCCCACCTTAACTTAAACACACGATCGAGAGAAAAGTTAACTCTATATGTACCTCTACATTAAACATCTCACTATTCTTGCTTCTTGTTTTAGCTACCCGACTCTGGCATTAGCCTTCCCGTTTTATCAAGGTCTGCCCGACTGATAAAAAAGTTTGAAAAAACTCACTAAACATTTTTGTAGACTATTTAACTCATGCCCCAAATGGGTTCAATGAATTTTGATTTACAACCAATCATAGTCATTTTTCACCTCGATTTTACCAATTTAATTTTAATTTTATCACTTTAAAATCAAGCTCCTCCTTTTTAACATTCTGAATAAGTCAGAGCATTATTTTCCAGTGACTGTCTCTCTAAGAAATACATTGCATATAACAATTTATATATTAAGATGTAAGAATTCTAGAATGTATGTGGCTGCCAGAATGTATATATATATAGTGCACGAATGTTACCAGATAGTGCTTGAGGGATATAATATAAAAACATTTGTAGCAATTGACTATACCACAAAAAAACACTGTTTGCGCTTTCTTAAACATATTATTTCCCAGGAATTTACGTTCCAGAAAAATATAATTGACATATTTATATCATAGGACATGAGAAATTAATTAACGTATAATAAAATGTGTTTCATTTTCTCTCCACTAGGGTGCATTCTTACAGTATTGCGATACTTTGGCAATAAATAATATGATCTGGTTGCAGTGATAAACAAAGGAAGCATAACAAACGTTTATTTTTTGTTTTCAAACATCGCCGTTTACATTAAATGTATTTATATTGTAAGCCTATGTTTTCCCTTTACAGAGATTTAGGCGCTCTCCTCCTACAGGGAAGAATTTGAACCATAGTAATTTAGTTACACTTGTTTTCGTATAGATGTCATTTTGAGTGGTACGTGGTCAGCGTTCCGCCTCATGCTTACATCTGGGAAACCAAGGTAGTACTAGGACGGGAAAATTCGGTAAATTTTGCTTAGAGGCCTTTTCATTCAGGCTTAATGTTTTTTACGAGCCTGAAAATCTTCAGACTCGGGACCTACGGCTTAAAATCCCTCCGGAGGACTTGCTCCTTGGATTTTTCCGTCTTAAAAAATCAATTGACCCCGGCCGGGTTTGAACCCGCAACCCTTGGGACCAGAGGCAAGGAGCATAACCACTAGTCCACCGCGCCCGACACATTAAATATATAAATATTTTAAAATAACTATTGTTAAATAATGATTTGTGAGTAAACAGCTTAATTTTGTTCGTTAAATAGTCACAACAAATGCCACTCTTGATTTCCAAATTCTCTAGATAAATTGGAAATCACTCGTGGCATAACTTATGACAATATAGTTTATAACCTTGTTCTAGGTATATTTTCATTATTCTTTTATATTTTTAACTTTAATTGCCAATTCAATTACTTAATCAACTTACAGGTTATTTTATTATTATTATTATTATTATTATTATTATTATTATTATTATTATTATTATTATTATTTTAATATTTGTTGTTCTTTCCTTACCATCTCTATATTTTGTAGTCTATCCCTATTATTATTTATCAAGTTTGTGGATACTTCATAATTGTTAGTATCTTTATAATTTAATAGTCTATATTTGATAATTTTATATATTTGATAAATATTATTTAAATATTTATTTCTCTCTCTCTCTCTCTCTCTCTCTCTCTCTCTCTCTCTCTCTCTCTCTCTCTCTCTCATGTTAATATCCCTGCTTATTTATTATTATGGCATCTATCTTTCTGTAAGGTGCCTGAATATATTAACGATATTTAGGTATCTGCTTGAATTTTTGTGAGCGAAAGAGAGAAAGGAGAGAGAGAGAGAGTGAGAGAAGAGAGAGAGAGAGAGAGAGAGAGAGAGAGGAGGAGAGAGAGAGAGAGAGAGAGAGTACTCCATGTTGAAGAAAGATCTCCCTACTTTTAACAGTCATATGTCTAATATGTAAATTCTCATTGGTTAATAAATTGAATATAAAATATTTAAATGTTGATTGAACCATTTAAAATATCAATAAATAATCAGTTTAAATAAATGTAGGCCTACTTTATATATTCTGTTATAATTTTAAAAATACTTTAGAGAATTTCCTGTATTTTAATAAATATGCATTAGTTGCGATTTATGTGTCGTGCAGCAGGCTATACAAAGTGGGACCATAAAAGAAATGAGGTAATTATGGAAGAGTTGGATGTAGAACCCTGTTAGGATACGGATGTAAGGACGCCCAAGGTCATAAGCACAATAAATATCTTATAATAATGAAAATATATATCTATTAGAGGAAAAATAAATAAATAATTATAATAATGAATAAAAAATATTAAGTATAATGGAGAAAAATGTTGATATCAAGCAGGCTCATGAACTGGCCTAAATAAACAGGATGTAGATAATAGCATCTCAAACTATATTGGAATATGGAAAACACTTTACTCGGTATCAGATTTACCTTTGACATTAACGGTCTGTAATCACTCTCTATATCAAAACTTATACAGTTAGGCTTTTTTCACCATTTCTATCAAAACATAATACAGTTATAGAGTGGAGTTTCTGGAAACATTCAGAACGGAGAGAGTAGCCCTAGGCTGGGAAAGTAATGGGTTCCATACTTTAATTTGGAACGAAAGTAGGGGAAAATTAATATTTAAGCTAGGCAGTTAGGCCCTATGTGCATAGAAGGTGATAGACTCTGAAGCTCTACTTGTCTGGGCATGGTTTTCTCAGTCCTCCTACGTAAGTGAACATACTAATTCTTATTATTAGTGGTGGACTTCCTCACCTTCAATAATATTCATACTTAATAAACTGTTTAAAGGAAATAACTTAGAAAAATACATATTTAACTAGCAATATTGTTCATCTACTAATAGATATTTAAACAACTAGTTAGAGATAAAAGCATTGTTTTAGGACAGTTATTTAAACTGATCTCTCTTAGTTACGCTCGAGTTTTATCCAAAATAATTTCTTAGTGTTTTCCATAAGTTGATATAGTTCTGGTTTGAGGTTAACATTTACACGTATTCCTAAGAGTTTTATATTTAATAAGTACTTCGAGATGTTTTAACTGTTAATTGTGTATTTCAGAGACTTTAATATTTATCTGTTTCCCAAGTGTTTTAAAATTGACTTTGTAATTCTAAGAGTATATATTTCTTGTTTGGTGTGAATAAAATTTGGTTTATTACTCATTCTACATACCTATCTTGTACAAAGCACTCTAATACCTGTGGTCCTAACGGGTTTTGTGAGTCACCCGTTTCTAGCTTACTGGGAGCCAGCGCTAGTTAACACGTCATACACATTCCTATATCCGCTCGAGCCATTATTAAAATCTAACAATATTAGAACCACAGTTTTTGGGATTTAGGCCCTTTTTCGCTACCGAAGTGTTAATCCTCAACTAGGTTATAACAAACCCATTCTCCATCATAAACAAAACTACCAGAAGAACTGAAAGTCCATCTTCAAAAAATGTCATCTCACAGAATTCCAATAGCTATGCTTGGTTGCTGCCTCCAAGGCAAAACATTGCTGGAACGCCCAAAAAAAGCGCTGGATGAAAAATTCATCTTTGAGACGTAACAGGCCACACGGCCTAATACTTTCATGGGTGATGATGGTGATGATATAAATTTGCAATATTGTACAGAAAGCAATTATCTCAACAATAATCCAACATTTTAATATTTTTATATACATAAGGATACCTTCCAGATTACTTTGTTATTTTTAACTAATAGTAAAATGATTTAAGAAAGCAATTTTAATATCTTCATGTGGACTTAAATACTCGGCTTCAACGGCAGCCAGGCATGGACATTCACAAAAGACTAGATCCAGGGGATACAAGTGAGTCACAGGAAAATGGAAACAAGAATACTAAGCATACAAAGGATAAAATTAAAAATGAAGAAGTAAGAAGAAGTGGGGGCACGCCGTAGCGTAGTGGTTAAGGCACTGAGCTACAAGCCGGAGGGTCGAGGGTTCAAGTCCCGTTGGGGTCAGGATTTTTAAACTGACCCAAACCCTCTGGCGGCACTATGGCCCTGGGGTCTACTCAGCCTCTAACGGAAATGAGTACCAGACGCTTGTTCTGGGGGTAAAGGCGGCCGTCACGCAGGGCTGACAACCCGGCTGACATAAAGTGCCGATTGTCTAGAAAAAGTGGGAGCCTTTACCTCCTACTACCCCAAGGGCCTCCGGGCCTGTTGTGGGATCACTTTACTTTACGTAAGAAGAAGTGGATTGGGAGTTGCGGCCACGTAAGCTAGGCGCGACTCAAATGAAGCTGGGCAAACACGTGTGCAGATGAACCTACGCCACAATGATGTGGGAGCTGAGACAAGGAAAATGGAGCTGAAGATTCCCATGAATAGATAGTTCCAAGAATTTAGTGCAGTGAACACCGTATAATAGAAAGAGACAGACGAGGTAAAAAGCGAGTGTAAAACTACGGTAGACTAATAGTGTTGTTAATAGAATAAGGAAAAAGTGGACATGGAGGCAACCGCCAAACTACTTCAAAATGCATTCCATGTAATTTAATTAACACTTAAATTGCCAGTCCTATAAGGTACATTGGTTTTATTGATTTAAATAGTGTTTTTTACCAATTCCAATAGCTTGTTTTCATGACATTTCTGGATTCTCTCTTGGCATTGGCAGAATTGTAACCCACTTCTTAAGTTGGGGCGCCTGGAAGACGGAGTTACATTACCCCGATGATATAATATGAAGCGCCAGGATAGTCCTTAATAATCTCCATGGCGCAATATGCGTACAAGTCCCTTGGCCTCACATCTACATGTGTCAATTATAGAGGTCATATAGCAAGTGTAGGGGTGACAAGTGGTCAGCAGATCAGGTCCCTCAGACGTTAAAGCTGGTTTTCTAAACCTGGAGCCGGCTACTTATTTTAGCTATCCAAATTCCTCACCATGCTGGTGGGCACCGGTCCCTTACTGGCTGAATTTCCATGAGAAAAGTTCTTCCCCGTAGAGACTCGATCCAGCGCAAGTCCGTATCTGTGCGCCAAAGAATCTTGCATTAACCACTCGGCTACGGCGCCGGCGCTGGGCGAAGAGCCTTAAACTTAACCTAAATCCAAACCATGGGCGACCATAGGAATAAAAAAACTGTGTTCTGACCGGGAATCGACCCCATGAACTGTAATCAGAAGTTCTAACCACTAGCTTATGAGACTGGTATTTTTACTTTTAAATTTATTTTTCTTGATTTCTTCTGATTCATTTTTTCCACTGTTTTATTAATATTAAATGGTAAAACGAAATAGAAGTTTTACTGTAATATAAATGTATTCGTGGATTGTTTTCACTGGGATCCGACACTTTTAAATACGCTGGCATCAGAAATCGAGTTTCTACGATATTTAACAAAATTAATGTATCATATATGAACAGAGTCCACCGAGATAGCGCGCTGCCTTATCACGCAGCGGGCCCGGGCTCGATCCCCGGTCGGGACAAGCTTTCTGTGTGAGGTTTTTTCCGAGGTTTTTCCTCACCTGTAAAACAAATGTCAGGTAGCTTTGAGGCCGCAAAGATCCCCGAAGATCATCTGGACATTATAATCATCCTTATCATCATCATTACCATCCCCGGTGTGGAAAGCAACGTGAATCTACCACACCTATACTTCCCTAGTAAAACTGCAAGCGTAGCATGAAAATGCTGTGATTGCAATGAAGGACCTGCCCTTGTGTAGAACACTACAGAAAATATGAACAGAGAGGCGAATGGAGAAGACTACATAACAGTAAGCTACATATTTTTATAGGAAACCAGGTATAATAAAAACAGTTAAGACTTGTAGACTACGATGGCAGGCCATGTGGCACGAATGCGGGAAGAAAGAGTGTCATGGAAGTGTCTTGTGGGAAAACCAGAGGGGAAATGTCCAGTTGGTATACCATGAATGAGGTGGGAGAATAACAGTAACCATGATTTGAGGGAAGTAGATTATACAGGAGATAATTGGGAAACATTAGCTCAGGGTATGGGGCACATTCCCACGAACCTACGGGTTCGATAGTGCCAGTGAGTTAGTTATATATCCCCTAAATCAGCAAAATCGGACAATAATTCGATTTGCTGAGAAAATCGCCATTTTCGCAGTTCCTGCGTGAAGGATATTTGTCAAATGGGCCGTGATAATGTATCTTGTTTTTGTTTTTAATTGATTTTATTGAGATTTCCAATTTTTGAACAGCCTCTCACACATTTGACGTGATCCTAGATATCAGGTTTACATTCGCAACGCTAATTTCTGCAGTGCTTCATCCGTGACCGAGGACCATTTTCATTTCAACCCCCCCCCATTCCAAAACCCTTCAACTAATTAAAACTGAGCTCGTGTCTCCAGTTAACACCCCTAGACCTTCCCGTCATCGCCAACACAACCCTCGTAATTCTAAGCCAGGGATGTTTTACTGCTGCTGAGGGAATTATTCCCACTCTAACAAAGGACAGTCGTGACTTTAACAACGAACGATATCAAATTCTTGTTATGATTATTTTTAACTTAACGACGCTCTTAAACAACTCGATTCATTAGCCACACCACATACAATTTCTAAATAAACTAGGACGATACATACTTTTTTCAGAGGCATTTTAATTCAGATTTCAGGTTTTTCATGCATCATCCAGTTTTTATTTTTATTAAATGCCCCACTATTTCCTCTACTATATAATTTTGTACTACAGCATGCCATCAAATCTTTACAGAATAAAGAAGGCCTACAACTCAATGGTATTAATAAGCTGTTGGTTTATGCTGATGATGTAGTACTACTGGCCGATAGCGAGGAGATACTAAAGGCCAACACGCACACACTATTGAATAAACTAAGAAATTGGGACTGGAAGTAAATATCAATAAAACTAAATATATGGTTACACACAGAAATACATTATATAATGGAAATGGACAGCTAAAGAAAAATGAGGGATATTTTGAGGAAGTGGATCAATTCAAATACCTAGGAACAATAATTACAAATAGGAATGAGATGCACAAAGAAATTAAACATAGACTCAATTCTGTAAATGCGTGCTGTTATGCATTACAGGGACTCTTGACGTCCCAACTCCTTTCAAAAAACGTTAAACTGAAAATATATAAAACTATTATTCTACCAGTTATATTACATGTTTGCGAAACATGGACTCTTACTTTAAGGGAGGAAAGGTGATACGTGTGTTTGATAATAAAGTTCTTAGGAAAATGTTTGGACCAAAGAGAGATGAACAGACAGGTGAATGGAGAAGACTACATAACAATGAACTACATGGTATTTATAGGAAGCCAGATATAAAATAAGAACAGTTAAGTCTCGTAGACTGCGATTGGCAGGACTTGTGGCATGAATAGGAAATGAAAGATGAGCAAGGAAGCTTCTTGAAGGAAAACCAGAGGTAAAAACGCCCAGTTGGTAGACCAAGAATGAGGTGGGACAATAAAATTGAATGATTGGAATGCATTAGCTCATGATAGGGATGTATGGAGAGCTTATGTCCGCGCGGCCATGAACCTACGTGTTCGATAGTGCCAGTGAGCAAGAGTAGAAGTAAGTAAAAAGGACGGTACATTTTTTTTTTCAGGGGGCGTTTAATTCTGATTTCAGGTTTTTCAGGTATCATAATATTTTTTTTATTTTATATTCAATGCCTCACGTTATCATTTCGACATATTTGGTGTTCTCACCTGGCATTGGTGTAATTGTAACCCACTTCTGAGGATGGGGCGCCTGGTAGATGGGGTTACGGCTGCCCCGATGATATTATGGTGATGGTAATATTAATGTGCGGCTGGAGAATCCTTAATCCTAAGTTTAATCTAAGGCGAATATGAATGATGACGGCCATATGATGATCGGACACCGTTTTGGCCTTAACGTTTCCTAAAATTTGTCTTACAGGTGAGGAAAAACCTCCGAAAACCTCAACCCAACCTAGACTTGAACTCACGCCCGCTGCGTGACAAGGTAGCATGCTACCTCGAGACCACAGCGGTGGACTGTATCATTTAAATAAATGACACGAGATTAACAAGTTTACTTCCCTTCCAGAAGGAAGCTATATTCTAGATTTTATGTCCACTACAATATTCTGAGGGAAAGTCGCGCCTTTCCTTCACTCCCTAGTCAGGACAAGTTGTTGGGTGAGGTTTTTTCCGTACCTGTAAAACAAATGACAATAAACTTCAAGCTCCAAATAATATCTGAACACCATCTGGTCATCATAATCACAATTTTCTTCTTCCACAGTGGCGTAGCAGTGTTGGTCCTTAGCCTCTTCTTTATTAGTTAATTTAGTTGTGTTTATATCGCTGCAGATGTAATGGGTCAACATACCGACCCAATGAGACATCTAGTAGCAACGAACATATTACTAGGATGAAGGAGGACAGTAAATTTTGCATAGAGGCCTCTTTATTCAGGCTTAAGGTTCTTTTACGAGGCTAAAAATCTTCTGAAGCAACGAACATATTACTAGGATGAAGGAGGACAGTAAATTTTGCATAGAGGCCTCTTTATTCAGGCTTAAGGTTCTTTTACGAGGCTAAAAATCTTCTGAAGCAACGAACATATTACTAGGATGAAGGAGGACAGTAAATTTTGCATAGAGGCCTCTTTATTCAGGCTTAAGGTTCTTTTACGAGTCTAAAAATCTTCTGAAGCAACGAACATATTACTAGGATGAAGGAGGACAGTAAATTTTGCATAGAGGCCTCTTTATTCAGGCTTAAGGTTCTTTTACGAGGCTAAAAATCTTCTGAAGCAACGAACATATTACTAGGATGAAGGAGGACAGTAAATTTTGCATAGAGGCCTCTTTATTCAGGCTCAAGGTTCTTTTACGAGTCTAAAAATCTTCTGAAGCAACGAACATATTACTAGGATGAAGGAGGACAGTAAATTTTGCATAGAGGCCTCTTTATTCAGGCTTAAGGTTCTTTTACGAGGCTAAAAATCTTCTGAAGCAACGAACATATTACTAGGATGAAGGAGGACAGTAAATTTTGCATAGAGGCCTCTTTATTCAGGCTCAAGGTTCTTTTACGAGGCTAAAAATCTTCTGAAGCAACGAACATATTACTAGGATGAAGGAGGACAGTAAATTTTGCATAGAGGCCTCTTTATTCAGGCTCAAGGTTCTTTTACGAGTCTAAAAATCTTCTGAAGCAACGAACATATTACTAGGATGAAGGAGGACAGTAAATTTGCATAGAGGCCTCTTTATTCAGGCTTAAGGTTCTTTTACGAGTCTAAAAATCTTCTGAAGCAACGAACATATTACTAGGATGAAGGAGGACAGTAAATTTTGCATAGAGGCCTCTTTATTCAGGCTCAAGGTTCTTTTACGAGTCTAAAAATCTTCTGAAGCAACGAACATATTACTAGGATGAAGGAGGACAGTAAATTTTGCATAGAGGCCTCTTTATTCAGGCTTAAGGTTCTTTTACGAGGCTAAAAATCTTCTGAAGCAACGAACATATTACTAGGATGAAGGAGGACAGTAAATTTTGCATAGAGGCCTCTTTATTCAGGCTTAAGGTTCTTTTACGAGGCTAAAATCTTCTGAAGCAACGAACATATTACTAGGATGAAGGAGGACAGTAAATTTTGCATAGAGGCCTCTTTATTCAGGCTTAAGGTTCTTTTACGAGTCTAAAAATCTTCTGAAGCAACGAACATATTACTAGGATGAAGGAGGACAGTAAATTTTGCATAGAGGCCTCTTTATTCAGGCTTAAGGTTCTTTTACGAGGCTAAAAATCTTCTGAAGCAACGAACATATTACTAGGATGAAGGAGGACAGTAAATTTTGCATAGAGGCCTCTTTATTCAGGCTTAAGGTTCTTTTACGAGTCTAAAAATCTTCTGAAGCAACGAACATATTACTAGGATGAAGGAGGACAGTAAATTTTGCATAGAGGCCTCTTTATTCAGGCTCAAGGATCTTTTACGAGTCTAAAAATCTTCTGAAGCAACGAACATATTACTAGGATGAAGGAGGACAGTAAATTTTGCATAGAGGCCTCTTTATTCAGGCTTAAGGTTCTTTTACGAGTCTAAAAATCTTCTGAAGCAACGAACATATTACTAGGATGAGGAGGACAGTAAATTTTGCATAGAGGCCTCTTTATTCAGGCTCAAGGTTCTTTTCGAGGCTAAAAATCTTCTGAAGCAACGAACATATTACTAGGATGAAGGAGGACAGTAAATTTGCATAGAGGCCTCTTTATTCAGGCTCAAGGTTCTTTTACGAGTCTAAAAATTTCTGAAGCAACGAACATATTACTAGGATGAAGGAGGACAGTAAATTTTGCATAGAGGCCTCTTTATTCAGGCTCAAGGTTCTTTTACGAGGCTAAAAATCTTCTGAAGCAACGAAATATTACTAGGATGAAGGAGGACAGTAAATTTTGCATAGAGGCCTCTTTATTCAGGCTTAAGGTTCTTTTACGAGGCTAAAAATCTTCTGAAGCAACGAACATATTACTAGGATGAAGGAGGACAGTTAAATTTTGCATAGAGGCCTCTTTATTCAGGCTCAAGGTTCTTTTACGAGGTTTAAAAATCTTCTGAAGCAACGAACATATTACTAGGATGAAGGAGGACAGTAAATTTTGCATAGAGGCCTCTTTATTCAGGCTCAAGGTTCTTTTACGAGTCTAAAAATCTTCTGAAGCAACGAACATATTACTAGGATGAAGGAGGACAGTAAAATTTTGCATAGAGGCCTCTTTATTCAGGCTTAAGGTTCTTTTACGAGTCTAAAAAATCTTCTGAAGCAACGAACATATTACTAGGATGGAAGGAGGACAGTAAATTTGCATAGAGGCCTCTTTATTCAGGCTTAAGGTTCTTTTACGAGTCTAAAAATCTTCTGAAGCAACGAACATATTACTAGGATGAAGGAGGACAGTAAATTTTGCATAGAGGCCTCTTTATTCAGGTCAAGGTTCTTTTACGAGGCTAAAAATCTTCTGAAGCAACGAACATATTCTAGGATGAAGGAGGACAGTAAATTTTGCATAGAGGCCTCTTTTATTCAGGCTCAAGGTTCTTTTACGAGTCTAAAAATCTTCTGAAGCAACGAACATATTACTAGGATGAAGGAGGACAGTAAATTTTGCATAGAGGCCTCTTATTCAGGCTTAAGGTTCTTTTACGAGGCTAAAAATCTTCTGAAGCAACGAACATATTACTAGGATGAAGGAGGGACAGTAAATTTTGCAATTGAGGCCTCTTTATTCAGGCTCAAGTTCTTTTACGAGGCTAAAAATCTTCTGAAGCAAACGAACATATTACTAGGATGAAGGAGGACAGTAAATTTGCATAGAGGCCTCTTTATTCAGGCTCAAGGTCTTTTACGAGTCTAAAAATCTTCTGAAGCAACGAACATATTACTAGGATGAAGGAGGACAGTAAATTTTGCATAGAGGCCTCTTTATTCAGGCTTAAGGTTCTTTTACGAGGCTTTAAAATCTTCTGAAGCAACGGAACATATTACTAGGATGAAGGAGGACAGTAAATTTTGCATAGAGGCCTCTTTATTCAGGCTCAAGGTTCTTTTACGAGTTCTAAAAATTTCTGAAGCAACGAACATATTACTAGGATGAAGGAGGACAGTAAAATTTTGCATAGAGGCCTCTTATTTCAGGCTTAAGGTTCTTTTACGAGGCTAAAAATTTTCTGAAGCAACGAACATATTACTAGGATGAAGGAGGACAGTAAATTTTGCATAGAGGCCTCTTTATTCAGGCTTAAGGTTCTTTTACGAGGCTAAAAATCTTCTGAAGCAACGAACATATTACTAGGATGAAGGAGGACAGTAAATTTTTGCATAGAGGCCTCTTTATTCAGGCTCAAGGTTCTTTTACGAGGCTAAAAATCTTCTGAAGCAACGAACATATACTAGGTGAAGGAGGACAGTTAAATTTTGCATAGAGGCCTCTTTATTCAGGCTTAAGGTTCTTTTACGAGTCTAAAAATCTTCTGAAGCAAACGAACATATTACTAGGATGAAGGAGGACAGTAAATTTTGCATAGGGCCTCTTTATTCAGGCTCAAGGTTCTTTTACGAGTCTAAAAATCTTCTGAAGCAACGAACATATTCCTAGGATGAAGGAGGACAGTAAATTTTGCATAGAGGCCTCTTTATTCAGGCTCAAGGTTCTTTTACGAGGCTGTAAAAATTTCTGAAGCAACGAACATATTACTAGGATGAAGGAGGACAGTAAATTTTGCATAGAGGCCTCTTTATTCAGGACTTTAAGGTTCTTTTTAACGAGGCTAAAAATCTTATGAAGCAACGAACATATTACTAGGATGAAGGAGGACAGTTAAATTTTGCATAGAGGCCTCTTTATTCAGGCTCAAGGTTCTTTTACGAGGCTAAAAATCTTCTGAAGCAACGAACATATACTAGGATGAAGGAGGACAGTAAATTTTGCATAGAGGCCTCTTTATTCAGGGCTCAAGGTTCTTTTACGAGTCTAAAATCTTCTGAAGCAACGAACATATTACTAGGGAGAAGGAGGACAGTAAATTTGCATAGAGGCCTCTTTATTCAGGCTTAAGGTTCTTTTACGAGTCTAAAAATCTTCTGAGCAACGAACATATTCTAGGATGAGGGAGACAGTAAATTTTGCATAGAGGCCTCTATTAGGCTTAAGTTCTTTTACGCGTCTAAAAATCTTCTGAGCAACGAACATCTTCTAGGATGAAGGAGGACATAAATTTTGCAATGGAGGCTCTTTTTCAGGCTTCAGGTTCTTTTACGAGGCTAAAATTTCTGAAGCAAAGAACATTTACTAGGATGAAGGAGGACGTAATTGCTGAGGCCCTTTATTCAGGCTCAGGTTCTTTTACGAGTCTAAAATCTTCTGAAGCACGAACATATACTAGGAGACGGAGGGCAGTAAATTTTGCATAGAGGCCTCTTTATTCAGGCTTAAGGTTCTTTTACGAGGCTAAAAATATCTGAAGCAACGAACATATTACTAGGGATGAAGGAGCGACGTAAATTTTGCATCATAAGGCCTCTTTATTCAGGCTCAACGTTCTTGTACGAGGCTAAAAATCTTCTGAAAGCAAACGACATATTACTAGGCTGAAGGAGGACAGTTAAATTTTGCATAGAGGCATCGATTCAGGCTCAAGGTTCGTTGACGAGGTCTAAAAATCTTTGAAGCAACGAACCCGATTAATAGGAGAAGGAGGACAGTTAAAAGTGTGCATAGAGGCCTCTTTATCGGCTTAAGGTTCTTTTACGAGGCTAAAAAATCTTTGAGCACGAACATATTACTAGGATGAGGAGGACAGTAAATTTTGCAATAGAGGCCTCTTTATTCGGCTCAAGGTTCTTTTACGAGGATCTATAAAAACTTCTGAAGCAACGAACATATATAGGATGATGAAGGAGGACAGTAAATTTTGCATAGAGGCGGGGGGGGGGTGGGGGGGGGGGGGGGGGACCTCTTTATTCAGGTCAAGGTTCTTTTACGAGGACTAAAAAAACTTTCTGAAGCAACGAACATATACTAGGATGAAGGAGGACAGTAAATTTGGCATTAGAGGCCTCTTTATTCAGGCATTAAGGTGCTTTTAAGAGGCTTAAAAAATTCTCTGAAGCAACGAACATATTATAGGGAAGGAGGACAGTTAAATTTGCATAGAGGCCTCTTATTCAGGCTCAAGGTTCTTTACGAGGCTCTTAAAAAATCTTATGAAGCAACGAACATATTACTAGGATTGAAGGAGGACAGTAAATTTTGCATAGAGGCTTCTTCTATTCAGGCTCAAGGTCTTTTACGAGCTAAAATCTTCGAAGCAACGAAATATTACTAGGATGAAGGAGGACAGTAAATGTGAATCATAGAGGCTCTTATCAGGATTAAGTTCTTACGAGGCTAAAAATCTTCTGAAGCAAACGAACATATTACTAGGATTGAAGGAGGACAGTAAAATTTGCATAGAGCCTCTTTATCAGCTTAAGTTTCTTTACGAGGGCTAAAATCTCGGAAGCACCGAACATTATAATAGGTGAAGGAGGACAGTAAATTTTGCCATAGAGGCCTCTTTATTCAGGCTCAGGTTCTTTACGAGTCTAAAAAATTTTGAAGCAACGCACTCTTACTAGGAATAAGGAGGACAGTACATTTTGCATAGAGGGCCTCTTTATTCAGGCTTAGGTTCTTTTACGAGTCTAAAAATCTTCTGAAGCAACGAAAATATACTAGGGGATGAAGGAGGACGTAAAGTAATTTGCAAGAGGCCTCTTTATTCAGGCTCAAGGTCTTGTACGAGTCTAAAATTTCTGAAGCAACGAAACCTGATTACTAGGATGAGGAGGAGACAGTTAATTTGCATAGAGGCCCTATTGATTCAGGCTTAAGGTTCTTTTACGAGTCTAAAACTCTTCTGAAGCAACGAAATATTACTAGGATGACAGGAGGGACAGTTAAATTTTGCATAGAGGCTCTTATTCAGGCTCAAAGGCTTTACGAGTCTAAAAATCTTCTGAAGCAACGAAAATTACTAGGATGAAGGAGGACAGTAAATTTGGCATAGAGGCTCGTTTATCAGGTTAAGGTTCTTTTACGAGGCTCTAAAAAATCTTCTGAAGCCAAACGAAACATATACTAGGGGATGAAGGAGGCAGGAAATTTTGCATAGACGGCCTCTTTATTCAGGCTAAGGTTCTTTTACGAGGATAAAACATCTTTGAAGAACGAAAACATATTTACTAGGAGAAGGGGACAGTAAATTGTGCATGAGGCCTCTTTTCCAAGGTCTCAAGGTTCTTACGAGTCTAAAAAATCTTCTGAAGCACGACTATTTATTTTATTAATATTATATATATTCTTGATATTACTCGATGAAGGAGGACAGTAAATTTTGCATTAGAGCCTCTTATCAGGCTTCTTAAGGTTCTTTTACGAGGACTAACTTAAAAATCTTCTGAAGCAACAAATATTAATAGGATGAAGGAGGGACAGTAAATTTTGCAAGAGGCCTCTTTCTTCAGGCCTTAAGGTTCTTTTCCGAGGCTTAACAAAATCTTCTGAAGCAACCGAACATATTAATAGGATGAAGGAGGACAGTAATTTTGCTAGAGGCCTCTTTATTCAGGCTCAAGGTTCTTTTACGGAGTCTAAAAATCTCTGAAAGCAACGACATATAATAGGGATGAAGGAGCGACAGTAAATTTTGATAGAGCCTCTTTATCAGGCTTCAAGGTCTTTTACGAGCTAAAAATCTTCTGAAGCAACGAACATATTACTAGGATGAAGGAGGACAGTACATTTTGCATAAGGGGCCTCTTTATTCAGGCTTAAGGTTCTTTACGAGTCTAAAAAATTTTTTCTTCTGAAGCAAGAACATATTACTAGGATGAAGGAGGCAGTAAATTTGCATAGGCGGCTCTTATCAGGCTTAAGGTTCTTTTACGAGTTAAAAATCTTCTGAAGCAACGAACATATTACTAGATGAAGGAGGAAAACAGTAAAATTTTGCATAGAGGCCTCTTTATTCGGCTTAAGGTTCTTTTTACGAGGTCAAAAATCTCTGAAGCAAAAAAAAACGGGAACATATTTACTAGGATGAAGGAGGACAGTAAATTTGCCATAGAGGCCTCTGTATTCAGGCTTAAGGTTCTTTTACGAGTCTAAAAATGTCGAAGCAACGGAACATATACTAGGATGAAGGAGGACAATAAATTTTGCCATAGAGGCCGCTTTATTCAGGCTTAAGGTTCTTTTTACGAGTCTAAACTCTTCTTAAGCAACGACATATTACTAGGATGAAGGAGCGACAGTAAATTTTGCATAGAGGGCCTCTTTATTCAGGCTCAAGGTTCTTCTTACGCGGATAAAATCTTTCTGAAGCAACGAACATATTACTAGGATGAGAGGACAGTTAAATTTTGCATAGAGGCCTCTTTACAGGCCAAGGTTCCTTTTACGAGTCTAAAAATCTTCTGAAGCAACAGAACATATTACTAGTGATGAAGGAGGACAGGAAATTTTGCATAGGGCCTCTTTATTCAGGATTCAAGGTTCTTTTCGAGGCTAAAAATTTGAAGCAACGAAAACATTTACAGGATGAAGGAGGACAGTAATTTTGCATAGATGCTCTTATTAAGGTTAAGTTCTTTTCGAGGCTAAACAATCTTCTGAATGCACGAACATCATACTTACTAGGATTGAAGGAGGACCGTAAATTTTGGAGAGGCCTCTTATTCAGGCAAAGGTTCTTTTACGAGCTAAAAATTTCTGAAGCAACGAACATTTACTAGGATGAAGGAGGACAGTAAATTTTGATAGAGCCTCTTTATTCAGTCAAGGTTCTTTTACGAGTTAGAATCTTCTGAAAGCAACGAACATATTAACTAGGATTGAAGGAGGACAGTAAATTTGATAGAGGCCTCTTTATTCAGGCTTAAGGTTCTTTCTACGAGTCTAAAAATCTCGGAAGCAACGAAAACATATTACTAGGATGAAGGAGGACAGGAAATTTTGCCATAGAGGCCTCGTTATAGGCTTAAGGTTCTTTTTTAGAGTCAAATTTCTGAAGCAACGAACAATTACTAGGATGAAGGAGGGGACAGTAATTTGCATAGAGGCCTCTTTATTCAGGCTCAAGGTCTTTACGAGGCTAAAAATCTTTGAAGCAAACGAAACATATACTACTCGGCTGAAGGAGGACAGAAATTTGATTAGAGGCCTCTTTATTCAGGCTCAAGGTTCTTTACGAGTCTAAAAATCGTCTGAAGCAACGAACATATACGAGGAGAAGGGGACAGTAAATTTGCATAGAGGCCTCTTATTCAGGCTTAAGGTTCTTACGAGGCATTAAAAATCTTCTGAAGCAACGAACATATTACTAGGCTGAAGTCGAGGACAGTAAATTTTGCCATAGAGCCTCTTTATTTCAGGCTCAAGGTTCTTTACGAGGCTAAAAATCTTCTGAAGAACGAAAACGAACATATACTAGGATGAAGGAGGCCAGTTTTAAATTTTTGCATAGAGGCCTCTTTAGTTCAGGCTCAAGGTGTCTTTTACGAGTCTAAAAATCTCTGAAGCCACGAAACATATTACTAGGGAATGAAGGAGGACAGCTAAATTTTGCATAGGGCTCTTATTCGCTTAAGGTTCTTTTACGAGGCTAAAAATATTCTGAAGACAACGAACATATTATAGGATGAAGGAGGGACAGTAAATTTTGAATTAGAGGCATCCTATTTCAGGCTTTAGGTTCTTTAGAGGATTTTAAAAACTTCTGAGCAACGAAACATATTACTAGGTGAAGGAGGACAGAAATGTTGCATAGAGGCCTCTGTAGTCAGGCTAAGGTTCTTTACGAGGCTAAAATTTAAAATCGTTCTGAAAAAAGCAACGAACATATTAACGGATGAAGGGAGGACAGTAAATTTTTGCATAGGAGGCTCTTTATTCAGGATCCAAGGTTCTTTTCGAGTCTCCTAAAAATCTTCATGAAGAACGAACATATTACTAGGATTGAAGGAGGACAGTAATTTGCATAGAGGCCTCTTTATTAGGCGTTTAAGGTTATTACGAGGTAAATAAAATCTTTCTGAGCAAACGAACATATTACTAGGTGAAGGAGGACAGTAATTTTGCATAGAGGCCTCTTATTCAGGCTTAAGGTTCTTTTACGAGCTAATAAACAATCTTCTGAAGCACGAACTATTACTAGGATGAAAGGAGGACAGTAAATTTTGGCATAGAGGCCTCTTTATTCAGGTCTCAAGGTTATTTACGAGGCTAAAAATCTCTTGAAGACGACATTATTACTAGAGATGAAGGAGGACAGTAATTTTGCATAGAGGCTCTTTATTCAGGCTTTTAAGGTTCTTTTACGAGTCTAAAATCTTATGAAGCAAACGAACATATTACTAGGAGGAAGGAGAGGGACAGTAAAATTTTGCTAGGAGGCCTCTTATTCAGATCAAGGTTTCTTTTACGATCTAAAAATCTTCTGAAAGGCAACGAAACATTATAGGATGAAGGAGGACAGTAAATTTTGCCATAGGGATTTATTCAGGCTCAAGGTTCTTTACGAGGCTAAAAAATATTCTGAAGCAAGAAAAATATACTAGGCTTGAAGGAGGACAGTAAATTTTGCAAGAGGCCTATTTATTCAGGCTTAAGGTTTCTATACGAGGCAAAAAATCTTCTGAAGCCAGAACATCTTAATAGGATGAAGGGAAGGACAGTAAATTGTGCATAGATGCCTCTTATTCAGGCTCAAGGTTCTTTTACGAGCGCTAAAAATCTTCTGAAGCAACGAACATATACAGGATGAAGGAGGACAGTAAAATTGCATTAGAGGTCTTTATTCAGGCTCAAGGATCTTTTACGAGTCTAAAATCTCTGAAGCAACGAACATATAATAGGATGAAGGAGGACCAGTAAAGAAATTTTGCATTAGAGGCCTATCATTCAGCTTAAGGTTTTCTTTTACGGGTCAAACATTTTCTGAAGCAACGAAATATACAGGATTGAAGGAGGACAGTAAATTTTGCATAGAGGCCTCTTTTATTCAGGCTAAGGTTCTTTTTACGAGTCTCAAAATCTTTGATGAAGCAACGAAACATATTACTAGGGATGAAGGAGGACAGTTAAAATTTTGAATAGAGGCGGCCTCTTTTATTCAGGCTCAAGGTTCTTTACGAGGCTAAAAATATTCTGAAGCCAACGAAAATATTACTAGGATGAAGGGGAGAGGGAAAGTAAAATTTTGGCATATAGAGGCCGCTTTATTCAGGCTCAAGGTTCTTTCGAGGCTAAACAAATCTTTCTGACGCAAGCGAACATATTACTAGGATGAAGGAGGACAGTAAATTTTGCATAGAGGCCTTCTTTAGTCAGGCCCTTAAGGTTCTTTACGAGGCTAAAAACTCTTTGAAGCAACGAAACATATTATAGATGAAGGGAGCGGCAGTAAATTTTGCATAGAGGCACTTTATTCAGGGCTCAAGGTTCTTTACGAGGCTAAAAATTTCTGAAAGCAAACGAAAAATATTAATAGGATGAAGGGGAGGACAGTAAATTTGCATAAGGCCTATTTATCAGCTCAAGGTCTTTACGAGTCTAAAAATCCTTCTGAAGCAACGAACATATTACTAGGATGAAGGAGGACAGTAATTTGCATAGAGGCCTCTTTATTCAGGCTTAAGGTTCTGTACGAGGCGAAAAAACTTCTGAAGCAACGAACATATTACGAGAGAAGGAGGACAGAAAATTTTGCATAGAGGCCTCTTTATTTCAGGCTCAAGGTTCTTTTACGAGGCATATAAAAATCTTCTGAAGCAAGAACATATTACTAGATGAAGGAGGACAGTTAAAATTTGCATAGAGGCCTCTTATTCAGGACTCAAGGTTCTTTCGAGGCTAAAATCTTCTGAAGCAACGACATATACTAGGATGAAGGAGGACCAGTAAAAGTTTGCATAGAGGACCTCTTTATTCAGGCTTAAGGTTCTTTTACCGAGGCTAAAAATCTTCTGATAGCAACACGAACATATTACTAGTAGAGGAAGGAGGACAGTAAATTTTGCATAGAGGCCTAGTTATTTCAGGCCAAGGTTTTTTCGAGGCTAAAAATCTTCTGAAGCAACGAACATATTACTATAGGATGAAGGAGGACAGTAAATTTGCATAGAGGCCTCTTTATTCATCTCAAGGTTATTGTACGAGTCTAAAAATCTTCTGAAGCAACCGAACATCTTACTAGGGATGAAGGAGGACAGTAAATTTGCATAGAGGCATCTTTATTCAGGCTTAAGGTTCTTTTACGAGGCTAAAAATTTTGAAGCAACGAAAATATTACTAGTAGGATGAAGGAGGACAGTAAATTTGCCATAAGAGCCTTTTTATTCAGGCTTAAGTTCTTTTACGAGGCTAAAAATCTTTCTGAAAGCAACGAACAATTACTAGATGAAGGAGGAGACAGTAAAATTGCAGTAGGGCTCTTTATTCAGGGCTCAAGGTTCTTTACGAGTCTAAAATTCTTTTGAAAGCAACGAACATATTACTAGTGGATGAAGGAGGACAGTACATTTTGCATAGAGGCCTCTTTAATTCAGGCTTAAGGTCTTTAGAGTCTAAAAAATCTTCTGAAGCAACGAACATATTACTAGGAGAAGGAGACCCAGGTAAATTTGCACATAGAGGGCTCTTTATTCAGGCTCAAGGGTATTGTACGAGTCTAAAAATCTTTTGAAGCAAACGAACATATTACTAGGATGGAAGGGGACAGTTAATTTTGCATAGAGGCCTCTTGATTCAGGCTTAAGGTCTTTACGAGTCTAAAAATCTTCTGAAGCAACGAATATTACTGGAGGAAGGGGACGTAAATTTTGCATTAGAGGCATCTGTATTAAGGCTCAAAAAAGGGGGTTCTTTTACGAGTTCTAAAAAATCTTCTGAAGCCACGAACATATTACTAGGATGAAGGAGGACAGTAAATTTTGCATAGAGGCAGCTTTATTACAGGCTTAAGGTTCGTTACGAGGCTAAAAACTTATGAAGCAACGAACTATTACTAGGATGGAAGGAGGGCAGTAAATTTGCATAGAGGCTCTTTATTCAGTCTTAAGGTTCTTTTACGAGGCTTCACTAAAAAAATCTCTGAAAAGCAACGAAACATATTACTTAGGATGAAGGGGACAGCAATTTGCATTAGAGGCCTCTTATCAGGCTCAAGGTTTCTTTTACGAGTCTATAAAAATCTTCTGAAGAACGAACATATTACTAGGATATGAAGGAGGACAGTTAAATTTGCATAGAGGCCTCTTTATTCAGGCTTAAGGTTCTTTTACGAGGTAAAAATCGTCTGAAGCAACGAACATATTACTAGGATGAAGGAGGACAGTAAATTCTTGCAATAGAGGACTCTTTATTCAGGCTTTAAGGTTCTTTTACGAGGCTCTAAAAATCTTCTGAAGCAACGAAACATACTTACTAGGATGAAGGAGGACAGTAATTTTGCCATTAGAGGCCTCTTTATTTCAGGCTCAAGGTTTCTTTTACGAGTTCTAAAAATCTTCTGAAGCCACGAACATATTCTAGGATGAAGGAGGACAGTAAATTTTGCCATAGAGGCCTCTTTATTCAGGCTCAAGGTTCTTTACGCGTCTATAAAAAATCTTCTGAAGCAAACGAACATATTATAGGATGAAGGAGGACAACCTTTTGGCATGGGCCTCTTTATTCAGCTTAAGGTTCTTTCGAGTATAAAAATCTTCGGAGCCAACGAAAATTATTACTAGGATGAAGGAGGACAGTAATTTTGCATAGAGGCCTCTTTATTAAGGCTTAAGGGTTTCGTTTACGAGTACTAAAAATCTTCAGCTGAAGCAACGAACATATTACTAGGATGAGAGGAGGACAGTAAAGTTTGCATGAGAGGCTATTTATCAGGCTTAAGGTTCTTTACGAGAGCTAAAAATCTTCTGAAGCACCGAACAATTCGGGATGAAGGAGGCAGTTAAAATTTTGCATAGAGGCCTCTTATCAGGTTTAAGGTTCTTTTACAGTCTCTAAAAATATTTCTGAAGCAACGAACATATTCCTAGGGGATGAAGGAGGACAGTAATTGTGCATACATCGGGCCTCTTTATTCAGGAATGGTTCTTTACGAGGCTAATTTAAAAATCTTCTGAAAGCAACGACATATTACTAGGATGAAGGAGGACAAGTAAATTTGCATAGAGGCCTCTTATTCAGGCTTAAGGTTCTTTTACGAGTCTATTAAAAAATTCTGAAGCAACGAACATATTACTAGGATGAAGGAGGACAGTAAATTTGATAGAGGCCTCTGTATTAGGCTTAAGGTTTTTTACGAGTCTACAATCTTCTGAAGCAAAGACATATTACTAGGATGAAGGAGGACAGTAAATTTTGCATAGGGCCTCTGTATTCAGGATTAAGGTTCTTTACGGTCTAAAAAAACTTCTGAAAGCAACGAACATATTAATAGATTGAAGGAGGACAGTAACTTTGCATAGAGGCTCTTTATTCAGGCTTAAGGTTCTTTTACGAGGATAAAAATCTTCTGAAGCAAAGAACTATTACAGGATGAAGGAGGACAGTAACTTTGCCTAGAGGCCTCTTTATTAGGCTTAAGGTCTTTTACGAGGCTAAAAATCTTCTCTTAAGCAACGAACATATTACTAGAGGAAGGAGGACAGTAAATTTTGCATAGAGCCTATCATTCAGGCCCTGAAGGTTATTGTTACGAGGCTAATTATAAAAATCTTCTGAAGCAACGAAATATTATAGGATGAAGGAGAGGACAGTAATTTGCATAGAGGCCTCTTTATTCAGGTTAAGGTTTCCTTTTACGAGCGCTAAAAATCTTCTGAAGAACGAACATATTACTAGGATGAAGGAGGACAGAAAATTTTGCCTAGAGGCCTTCTTATTCAGGATTTAAGGTTCTTTACGAGTCAAAAATATTCTTTTTCTTTTGGGGTTAAGAGCACGAACATATTACTAGGATGAAGGAGGACAGTAAATTTTGCATAGAGGCCCTTTATTCAGGCTTAAGGGTTTCTTTTACGAGTCTAAAAATCTTCCGGAAGCAACGAACATATTACTAGGATGAAGGAGGACCAGTAAATTTGAATAGAGGCCTCTTATTCAGGCCTCAATGTTATGTTACGAGTTAACAATCTTTCATGAAGAAACGACATATACTAGGATGAAGGAGGGACAGTAAATTTTGCCTAGAGGCCTCTTTATTCGGTTCTTAAGGTTGGTACGAGTCTAAAATCTTTGAAGCAACGAAACATATTACTAGGATATGAAGGAGGACAGTATAATTTGCCATGGTTGTTTAGAGGCCTCTTTATTCAGGCTTAAGGTTTTTTACGAGTCTAAAAATTTCTGAAGAACGAAAAGAGTACTAGGATGAAGGAGGACAGTAAATTTTGCATAGGCCTCTTTAGTCAGGCTATCAAGTTCTTTTACGAGGCTCTCTAAAAATCTTATGAGCAACGAAACATATTACTGGATGAAGGAGAGAGGACAGTAAATTTGCATAGAGGCCTTTTATTACAGGCTTAAAGGTTCTTTTACGCAGGCTTAAACAATCTTCTTGAAGCAAAAACGAAACATCATTACTAGATGACGGAGGGCAGTAAATTTTGCATAGAGGCCTCTTTATTCAGGCTCAAGGATCTTTTACGAGTCTAAACAATCTTCGAAGCAACGAACATATTACTAGTGATGAAGGAGGACAGTAAATTTTTGCATCGAGCCTCTTTATTCAGGATCAAGGTTTTCTTTTACGAGGCTCTAAAAATCTCTGAAGCAAAGAAAACATATTAATAGGAATGAAGGGAGGACAGTATTTTGCCTAGAGGCCTCTTTATTCAGGCTAAGGTTCTTTTACGAGTCAAAAATCTTCTGAAGCACGACATATTACTAGGATGAAAGGAGGACAGTTAAATTCTTGCCATAGAGGACTCTTATTCAGGAGTAAGGAGGTTCTTTTACGAGGCTAAAAATCTTGAAGCAACGAAAATTACTAGGATGAAGGGGACAGTAATTTTGCATAGAGGGCTCTTTATTCAGGCACTTCTCAAGTTCTTTTAGAGTCTAAAAATCTTCTGAAGCAACGAACATATTACTAGGATGGAAGGAGCGACAGTAAATTTTGCATAGAGGCCTCTTATTCAGGCTTAAGGTTCTTTACGAGCTAAAAATCTTCTGAAGCAACGAACATATATAGGATGAAGGAAGGCAGTCTTAAATTGGCATAGAGGCCTCTTTATTCAGGAGTAAGGTTCTTTTACAGGCTAAAAAATCTTCTGAAGGCAACGAACATATTATGGTGCAGGAGGGACGTTAAATTGTGCATATAGGCATCTTATTCGGCTCAAAGTTTCTTTTACGAGTCTAAAAATCTTCTGAAGCAACGAACATATTACTAGGATGAAGGACGGACAGTTAAATTTGCATAGAGGCTCTTATTCAGGCTTAGGTTCTTTTACGAGGCTTATAAAAAATCGTCTGAAGCAACGAACATATACTAGGGATGAGGAGGACAGTTAAGTAATGTGGCATAGAGGCCTCGTTATCAGGGCTTCCCTTAAGGTTCTTTTTTACGAGTCTCGTCTAAAAAATCTTCTGAAGCAAACGAACATATTA